>JARYHS010011408.1:92915640-92946640 GCA_031002005.1 Vandiemenella viatica
CGGGCTATTAATATTTATGAACGTCGATTTGCCGGCCTTGGTGGAACCACTAATTTAACGACGGGTGAAACACCGCAGAGAGCACGGGGGAGCCGTAAGGATTAATCGGCTATTGAAATCGGGCACAATGTAAAATTTCGGCCCAGTCGCAGTGTTCATTAATGCATAATAAATAGACCGCGGCGAGTGTTCCCCGGAAGGAGAGCGCGTGTTCCGCAATAAAACGATAAGCCCCGCCTCACTGTGATTGTTTTCCGATGGGATGCGCCGAATGCCATCTTGCGCGCTTAAAGGGCACAGCCTCGCCGCTATCTATGAGTACAGTGGAATTCGTTACATGGGTAGCCGCATATACTGTCCTATACGTCTCGTCTCACAGCATTGCAATAACCGAATTATGATGATCAATTAGGGACCATCCATAAACTACGTCACACGTTAAGGGGAAGGGAGGGGGTCAACAAAGTGTGACATCATGTGACAAGGGGAGGGGGACTTCACATGTATAGTTTGTAACACTTTTTGGCACGTGGTGGCCGAAAGAGATCACTCTCGCTGTATCTACGGTGTCGCACAGCGATCGCTTTTGACATTACCCCGAAAGGTCAATACCGCTTTTGTGGCTTTGACAAAATATGACTTCCGCATACTTATTTAAGCAATCGTGTGACATCTGTGTTCGATATCTTTCATCATACAAAGCCATTACCAACACAAGCAATCACATAAGCGGCAACAAGAGGTTTTGCCCATCAAGAAGGTTCGTCCTCAAAGAATTGCAGCTAGACATGACAGGGAAATTCTTTGTTTGATAAATGATAACTATGTTACATGGTTGGATGAAGAAGATGTTGACACATCGAATTTTCCTAATATTATCCAAACCGAAAAACTAAGTGACAGCTATGCCAGTCGTAGATACTGTAAAATATTGGGTTCAAAGTCTATATAAAATAGATGATTAAATTTTATATAATTCATTTGATTTGTTGTTTTTTTCAATTTTCTAAAATGTTTGATTTACTGTTGATTTTAAGAAAAAAACATTATAAATAGAAATACATAAATTATTTGGGAAGTGTTATTTTAATTTGATAATTACTAAATCTAAAGTCGCAAAATACGTGACTTCACATGAAGGGAGGGGAGGGGAGGTCATACAAATGTGACCACCTGTGACAAGGAGGGGGGGGGGGGGGGAAAGGGCTCCAAAAATCATGAAATTTGTGTGACGTAATTTTTGGATGGCCCCTTATGTAACAGTTAGCAAACGATGCAGACGTGATTCATCTTGGGGCCTATCCCGAAATAGTATGAACATTTGAGGAGATAAATTTGAAAAAATATATTAAAACATTCTGCCTCACTGCTATACAAAAACTACGACTGTTTGTAGTGTGTTAATAAGTCTCATAACTTTCTCATTTACAATAATTACTACACATAGAAAGAATCTTTGCCTTAAACAAACTTCGAACTGGCAACTCTTTGCAATCTACTATCCTGACTACAACACGGGATACAATACATCAAAGCTCTTCAAAAAGAAATAGCACGTCTATCTTTAGTTTTGCTCGCAAATATCAAACGTTTATTTTCGATGGCCGTGTATTGAACTATTTATTACTAATTTACTTTTACGTTACTTATCTGTTTGGTCATTTCAAGCCAGGACGAGAACATTTGAAAGAAAAAGTTTATACTACTTTGTTTTGTTTTTTACTCTTTTATATCTAAAAAAATAGTCGATTACGTTTTCATCAGTTAAACCAAACAAAACTTTCGTTTCACAACTTTTCATTCTTATTCACAAACTAATTACAACTCAACTTCTGTGTGAGAAATTCATCCGCTACCGTAATTAATTTTATGAGATTAAATTGGTTTTTCAATTTATAGCTCAACTAAACACTTTACAATTTTTACAGCTTCGTCCAAGCTGTCATCATAATCCTAAGCCAACCTAGACTTTTCATATCTTTTCCATTCTTGACTTCATAATTATTCCTTTTCCTATCAGAGATACTAATAAAATAGGATTAGTATGGCACATTTATAATTTCTAATATATAATTTTATATTTATAATGATTAACATACTACATATTGCCCACGATTTCATACGCGAGGGCTGAGAATTTTATTGATATAATTGGATAAAGATCATCTGGGTTCTTGTTGTAATATTTGGGACTGCTTACAATATAGTAAGCCTTTACATAAAATTATTTATAAACACATTATACAAAAACTGACTGCGAGAGAAACAAAGCCTGATCGGTCCATAAAACATTACAGTGACAGGGCCGGCGTTAGGGGGAGGGGGGAGTAAGCGGGTCAAATGTACCCGGGTCCACCGGCTGATGGGGGCCCCGAGCACCCGCCTGCAGGGGCCCCCAAGCTTCGACGCCAAGAATCTGCTGATTGTCGCCCGGCTGTTTTGTAGAGCTAAAAAAAAAAAAAATCCCTAGTGCCGGCCCTGTACAGAGACACCACATTACGTCGGTCTCCCACCAATCGGTTAGTTTACAAAATTTTATGAAAAAATCTGTTATTCATCCCAAAAAAAATATCCGGTGTATTTCCTAATGATGAATAAGGATTTTCTCTTCAAATTTAATAAAGATCGGTTTAGTCATTTAGTCCGGAAAGCGTAAAAAAACAGACAGAGAGACAGAGTAAATTTCGGATTTATATTATATACGTGTGAAATTAGTGTCGTCATCTGTGAACAGCGTAAGCTCTGTACTAATGTGTGCTTATTAAACGTGTATTTGTTGAAATGAGGTAGATGACCGGACAATTACTTAAAACTGATTTAAAAACCCAATAAGAAACAGGAGTTCGGCAGCCAGATTTGAGTCCACGATTTGAGGAGGGAAGGTCCAGCTAATGAGTGAACAAAGACACAAAACGAATAGTGGAAGATGAAAACAGGTCGTAAAGTGAAAGCGAGGGTGAGGCGTCACGTTTTGGGACAGACGCCGTGCGTGACTACCTGTGGGTGTGAGTCACGGCAATTGTCGACTTCCCGGCTGGCGCCGGACACGTCCGCCGCTGCGAATTATAAACGTCTGCGCGCAGCGGGGTATTCTGGGAACGTTCCCGCACTCGGCTCAGCCGGCTGGTTGAGACATCACAGTCAGAAACGATGCAAGCTAACGTTAAAATATGACAACAATCTTGAAGCTAGTTCTATCACCTACTTAAATTTGTATAGTTTATGGTAATATTTAAATGCCACTTTGGATGACGACATACCGAACATGGTACACGAGCGAATTTTTTTCTGTTTTACGCCTCGTGGACGTTGGTAAAAAATTCTGCCATGATCTTTTGAAGTAAACATCCCGGCATTCACCTGGGGTTGCTTGGGATGGGCGGTGAGGCTTTGTCCTGGCATTCGGGGGGTTCGAATCCCCCATCCGGCCATCCAGATTTCGATTTTCCATTGTTTCCATTGGGATGGTTCCTTCAAAAGGCCTGGCTGGATTGCTTTCCTTCCCTTGCCCCCCTTTCCAGGCTCTAACAGCCCCAATGTTTACGAGTCAAAAATTAAAAAAAGTAGTGTTTGTATGTTATTAGTACCTCAACACCATGTAGCAAGAAATCCGTAGATTACCGATTTTAAAAATCCAGTATAATCAAACTGAGACTTGTTCATAGCTGTCAACCGCACCCTAGCAACAGATACCCCACAGTACGTCAATACGATCCATCAGAAACGGCTCGCTTCAACCGTATCATGTTCTATCGTTCCCAAACCAACAGCGTAATTCAAGCACAGGCATAACGATTAGGAAGGACAGTGGTTAAGATTTAATAATTTTGCTTCAATAAACTGGAAAATTTTACGACAGGAATACTCACTTTTTAATTATTTAAATTATAACTAAGAGTAACAAAAATAAATTCTTACTTAAGTAGTAATAGTCTACAAATCGTTTTTTATTTATTTATTTATTATTATTTTTTTTCATGTTACACTACCCCATGGCTAAGATGAAATACTGTATGGCGTAAAATTGGTATACTTTCTGATCTCTAGTCATCCTCATAATGTTAAAAACGACTTATCATCGTTGTGTAGGTCAGCACATGCCAGCCATGGCAAGTCTGGTGGCGAATAGATTTATAACTTTCCCACGATTGCACTTATCAACTAAGGCCTATTACCGAAGCAACTATAGCTCGATTTCGTCTTTCATTTACATAACCATCACATATATTTCACTATAAAGTATTGAGATTTGTTGCGTATATAGGCTGAAAAACCTATTTAATTTTCTCATTTTGATTAATTGCGATGGTACATATGATCCTTGAGGCAATTTCCGTACTAACTTACTTCCGCCATTGAAATTCTTTCACCGTTCCAAGAAAATTGTTCAAAATTTACTTCTTTTAATTTTTTCCAGCGGCTGACTACTTTACCAATAAAAGAAAATTTTACCAATCTCTTAAACCTGAAATTACGTGTAGTATATCTATTTCCACAGTTTCTGAAAAATGAATAAGACATGTTTTTCTAAAGACCTACTTCCTCTTCTAGTATTTGTACTTTGCCAAATTAAACATAGTTTGCTGGGATATATTGTTAACAACTGATAAGAAACAACTCTAAAACTTTTCGCAAGATTAATAGATCTGAAGTTGTTACCTTTTATTATTCACGAACACTCAAGTTTTTTGTCTCCCTCATATGTTTTAGTGTTATTAGTTGTTATTGTATCATACGAAAAATAATAAAACGAAGACAAAAAAATAATGGTTCAAAAGTAAAAATTATGATAAATGGAAAAAACATTGGAGGATGTGAAAGAATTCTGCTTCTTGGGAAGTAAAATTACAAAAGATGGAAAAAGCAGAAAAGAGATAAAATGCAGGATTGCTCAAGCAAAAACAGCGTTTCAACAAAATGAAACTAATATTTACAAATAACGTCAGCTGGATGACAAGAGAAAAAAACTATTAAAACCTTATGTTTGGAGTATTCCCCGGTGTGGATGTAAAACCTAGGCAGCTTGAAAAGAAGAGAAAATGGAACTAATTTCATTTGACTAATGATTTCACAAAAGGATGTTAAGGATTAATAAGAGCTTTTTCAGAGGACAGGATAATATAACACTGTAAATAAAAGTATAAAATGGCGGAGGACAATATTAATTGGACGTATTTTAAGACATGAGAGCTTAGTGAAAACGATACTGGAGAGAATGGTTGAATGAAAGAGATGCCGAGGTACACCACAGTTAAAATATTTCCAGCAGATTATGGAAGAAGTTGGCTGCAGGAAGAGGACGCCAGAGAATAGAGGCGAATAGAGGACCACCACAGACCAATACAAAGATTGACCACAATTCATCCTTCTACGAAGAACACTACAAAAATATTTAAATACGAAAGAGAAACAAATAGGATTTGCTGGTTCGCTATATCTGGCCAATCCGCTAGCTCCGATTTCGAAAATGTGAGAGCTGTTTTCCCCGCATTGTGTTATTTATGTACAGTTTATTGTGTTGGATTCCATATTGTAAGTAGGTACCTTTTACGCCGGGCGGCGGGAAGCCCGTGACCTTTGCGAGCAGCACTTACGCATTCCGATCTCGTTTTGCTCTGCGTTGCCAGGGCAACCGGTCGCCGCGCAGGAGCTGACCAGAACTGCAGGCTACCGCGCGGACAACACTGCTTGACATTTACTGACAACTGAATCAGTCCTCGTTCGTGACGAGAGAAACCTACATTACGATCTACTTTAAAGAGTACCTATAGCTGATAACAGTTAATCATATATATTATTTCTAAAACGTCTTTTTTTGTGACTAGCCATCTTTCTCCCTCATAAAAATCGAAAAACGAGGTATCATTTTAAAGATTGTTCTCTGCTTTGGCAACATGATTAACTGAGAAAGGAATTTTTCGGAATTCAACCCGAAAATGGCAAAATTATGAACAATCAAGGTGACGGATAGTTCAGAGTCTAGCTGCTAGAGTTCGCTGGCGTCAATAAGGAGTGATCTCACGCCGCTAGATAGCTGTACCACATATCACTGTGCATGTTTTCTAGAGTAAGAAGTTTTAGGATATTTTTTGATTCTGTTAGGGAAACATTTCTTCATTTCTGATTATTTCGTAGAAGGGTTTATGTCATATGTATGTTTAACGTGTTCAAATTGTTTCATAATTGTTTCGTAAGACTGAATTGCTACAAATGAGCAGATTCTTCTTTGATCCTACTACAAACCACCGACCTCGCTATTCATCGTATATCATTGGTGAAATTTTCGCATGTTTCACCTAGTATTCAATAATTTCTCACCTGTTGATATTTACAAACACGTAAATTATTTCGCACCATTTGTTCTTTAAAAATATATCTGTGCACATCCTATAACAATTACTTACACTATAAAGAAGATCCGGAGATTATTGATTAATTAAATTCATGCTCAATTATTTTACTTAACTGAAGTCGAAATCCATGTCAACGTTCGTGCTAACGCTACATAGCAAATCCCCGCAAAAAAATTATTTGAAGAGGTTTAAATCTGGTTTCGCATATATTTAGTGTTATTAATTGTTTGTATCTTATTTATTTTACTGCTCAGCCAACGACATTAGTCAACGGCTCGTCGTTTCCCTGTGTGCTTGATATGTGTTTTTTTTTAACACTTCTGTTTGATCACAGACTTACGATAGTTAAGTGAATTCACGTTATACTTCCGGTAATTCAGCAAATGAATAAACAAACAAAACAGGTCGTCCTGATTGCTGTTTATAGGATGTTTCTCGCAAGACGAATGATGGACGACCCCCAATCTCCGCTTCATGAAATACATATTTCACGAAAAAAATACAATTATCATCCAGAACACACAAAATTACATGTTTCGCAGACTTTCCTCCCGGCCTAACACACCTGGTTTGAATTCTGGCAGGACACAGTTTTCCCATCTCATTGTTCACATTGGCCACCTGTAAAAACAAGGGTCCCTTAGGTGGTCCGATAGATAAAAAATAAAAGCAGTTATACTGATTCCAGTGAAGATAAATTTGAAAATCTAACGATGAGATATATCCAGTTTCTAATAGCTACCTGATAAACCGAGGTTTAAAAGACATGTTCGCGATGGGTGTGAGCAGTAAATATAATTAAAGCAGTTACGCTTCGTAGCGTAGTGGATTGGAGCAGCGACAATTAGGAGAACTGCTCTCGTTAAACTAATTTAATGTGAATTTAATGGCATCAACAACGAGGCAGATAAATGTGTGTCGAGAGCGGTATATCTGGAAGTCATTACGCCGAGCGAATGCAACGAAGTAGCGGTGGGAGACTCGTCTGTCGTGACAGCGAGTGCAGCCGCCGGTAATTCGTCGAGATTTAATTACTGGCGGTGCTGTGGCAGCCCTGTTATTACCGCCGACTGAACGCCGCACACCACCAGATCAACCTACCGCCGCGTCTTACCGGAAAAAATAACAAACTCAGAATTTCACACGCAGTCCAAACTACTTGTATTCCAGCTTGTTTTTCTTACTTTGGTTTTAAAACGCTTCAATAACGAGTACATTAATGCCTACCATTGCATCAAAACTGGGTTTTTAAGTGAAACTTCTTTGGGCGCAAAAGAGAAAAATTTGTATCCTTTACGCGTTAAGAGCGCATACGACGCAACGTTCTACGCATGCGTATTTAACGTTCTGCGCATGCGCACTAAACGATACTTCGATTCAAGTAGCTACGATAGTGTCCGCTGTCACTTAAGCTCATGTTAAACACTGCTACGTCGTTTTGAGCTAGTTCCCGCAACAAATTCACCAAACACGATGAAAGCAGTGTAAAAATAATAGTAATAAATAAATAGAATATAAATTAATATTAATAACAAATATAATGATCATCAACAACATGGTATCTGCAAATATCTATATAATAAAACAGTTTTTATTTGTTCTCACATCGTTCTGATCGTAAGAACAGTTATCAGTTAATTGTGTCCAAGTTGTCCTCCATTATAAAAGCTCTAGATACAAACTAAAAACTAACGCTCCATGCAATACTCTATAATCTAGCGAACCACATTACACAGCAGACTGTGCTAGAGGTGAAGGTCGGGTTAAGGGCCTTTGAGAATCTCAGTCGAGACCACGATTCGAATTGGGGAATTTACGATCTGCAGTCAGCCGCTTTCACCACTGAGCTACAAGCCTGTTATGTTCTCCAATCGAAGATAGGTACTTATATCGTATTTTGAAATTTATCCTGTACTATTAAAAAAATGGCGAAACCACTTTTTGAAAGGTTTTATTTAAAGTGTATTGTTTCTTATGTATTTCTGAAAGAAAATAGTTCCCAGTCACAGTGAAAACATGGCAAAGTATGCAGCACGCACGCAAAACATGATCACTTTTAAAAAGAGCACCGAATTTCTGCTTGTTGTGGCTGAATGGGTCCTGTCCAAAAGTTCGCAGCCAAGGAAAACTTTGAAGTCGATGCATCAAACCGGACATAAAAACTCGGGCTTGGCAGTCAAACGCGCGGAGCAGTCCAGGCTGCACAAAAGATGGAACTTTGTAAACTAGAAAGAAGGGTTAATACACAAGGACTCTTATGAGAAATGCGTAGCGTTTAAAGTTTGGAAACGGATGATTGACGCCAAAAATGAATATACTCGTATATTATTATTCCGGAATGTACAGCATATACTTATCGCATACAAAACATGGTTACACATTTTGCAGACAGATGGCAACACAAGTTTCCTCCCCGAAAGTCGTCAGGTTCAGCGACAACCCGCTCAAATCTAAACACGTCGCATCCTGGAAATGACAACCACGACCACGCAAAAAAAAAAAAAGTGTACTAAGGTTTTAAACAAAGTTTAAACCTTTATTTTATTATTTTGGTTCACGCTATTAAAAAAAATAATTAGCATTTTTATGAGGTTAAAGGCAAGTTCCTTAGAAAAATAATAAACACCGAGTCCTTATTCAATAAATAGAATTATGCTGTTAGCAAGTAGTATCTTTAATTTGTAATGATATTCTCTTCGGTTAACATCTTCATGGCCCTTCACGACATGCTTATCAGAAAGTACTTTCTTCAACGTTTTCATTCCTTACATATATTATTCCCTAGCATATAATAACGTGATGGAGCAAAGTAAATTTACGGGTACCATTCTGGCATCAAATTTCTTGTTTGTTTACTTGAAGGAGGGTAGAAGGAGTCTACGTCTTTACGGTTCGTCGATGGTGTTTTCATTAAATCCTAAAGGGAATTTTGGATAAGAAAGTCCATGGTCTTTATGCAACAACCATACCAACGTTTATCTGTAGTGATTCCAAAAATCTACTGTATAATTTCCTAAACTTATTTACTCACTTACCTCGATAGCTATTCGCTGGAGAACGGTGACGTCACTTGCCAGTCTTCACTCGCAAATTAACAGTGACCATAGTCATTAGCAAATAGAGGTTAGGGGCACAGTATAATAGCTAAGTAACTGCTATGAAACTGATTGCCATACTACACTTATTAAATTTGCTTTTCGAAGCCTTCCATACTTAAAAAAAATCTCTAAACTTTACTGTTAAAAAAATCATGGAACTTCTTTCCAGTAACATGTCGACATTAATAAACTTAAATTCCTTATGGTTTCTGCTGTAACAGCGAATGCCCATTGTCATGCGGACCTAGGATAATTTTTGTGTCCAAAGTTTATCACGTGTTAGATATTAAGCTTACCTTTTTATATAGAACTAAATCATCAAGGATATGACTACATATACGCGATGTGAAACTCATTACTTTACTTGATTTTTGCCTTTAACTACAGCATTTAGTATTTACAACGCGTAAGTAAAACACTTTATTCCTCTTCTTATTTCAGGAAAATATAGCACTTAATTTATTTAAACAATTTAAAACCCAACAAACACCTTTTATTTATTCAACGTAATTCAACAACGATATTCTTGCTGCTAATTAACAGCAATCAGAGATATTAGATATTATATGTACAGTTTAATACCTAAGCAACTACTATTAAATTAATTGCCATAATACAGTCATTAATTCTGCTTATCGTAGCATTTTATAGTTAAAAAAATATACAAATTTTACTGTTGAAAAAACATGGAACTGCAAGTAATATGTCAGCTTTAAAAAACTTAAATTATATTATTCATTGTCTCTGCTGTAACAGCGTATGCCAATTGTCATTCCAGGCAAGGCTAAATTTCGATTTTATTAAAACTTTCGCTAATGTTGCTGTTTGAATAAAGTTTGTACGGTTTATATGGTTTATTTACTTTTTACGTTTTTTACTGAACACGGTTAATGGTATTTGTATATGTTTGGTGTACTTGAGTTAGGTTATTTAAAGTGGATATCAGACCAAATATTTTACCGAATCCAGCATTCCGGCAGCTCATTCCTACGGTTTTGTTTAACTATTTAATAATCTGCATTAAGTACTCTGGCCGTCACGGACACTATGACCAAGATTACCTCCTGAATATTTGCCCAACATCTATCGAAAACAGCGTGATGCTTTCGACGCAATTGCGCACTCCCTTTAAACATAAATTATTTAAATTTTGCATAGTGGACTTTTATACTCAAATACAAGTCAAGATTTAATTTCAGTAAGATTGAGTCTAGTGATCACGACCTTAGAAACAATTATACGATAGCGTAGCCAAACCTGGGTAGGACCAGAGTTCTTTAAATGCAAAGACCCAGAAAGAATTCGGGATACAATATTCTGAAGATCGTGACGGTGATATGATATAACAGATGATTTGAAATTGTCATTTGGAATGAGTTTCGTTTCCGACTTGTTCTCAAGTCTTGCAAAGTTCGGTTTAATCACACCGACGTTCAAAGCGCCCTCTTTTATTATGTTCTTCCTGTGACTTAAATCTTTCTGATGTAAAAGCCAAGTAGTTACATTCTTATAGTACGGTTGTTTTATATACCTTCTCCTTAGCACTTCAAAGACGTTCAACAAAAAAAAAAAAAAAAAAATAATAATAATATTCGAATTTGTTTTCCCTACTGCAAAGTTCGTGCACAGCCACACAATACGCATAAATACGAAAAAACTGGAGTTAATTTTTGAAGATTTTCTGGAAATACGAGCCAGTTTGTGGAGGCAGCAATTAAGACTCCCCTCTTTCCCAGACATTCAGTTGGGGGCCAGCAGCACGCGAGACACTCGTTTGGCTTTATCGTCTCTCCTCCCGACAGAGTACAGCCCGAGATATTTCACGCAGCCTGCACTGGCGCTGGGACGGCGGTAATTCATTAGCGAGACGGACTACCGGCTTTGTCTACGCTGACGATCCTCCAACGTAAAGTAATCTGCTTTATGGCTAGAACGATCATTTATTTATTAATACCACCTTCTGCATTACGCACGTAATCGTGTCAGGTTTAAATAATGCAATCATTTTCTACCTGGCGTTGGTGCATAAAGTAAGTGTAGTAGTCTCGCTTAGATATCCATTTTACATACCCTGAATCCAATACAACAGCGTAGTCAGATTACTGGAATACAAGCAATCATATTTCCTTACTTTATAAACACTAAGTTCTTATTTACCCTACACTAATTTTAGTTGCAGTTTTTTTTTTAAATTAAGTTATTCTATATATTGGATTATGAGCTCGATACCATTTACCTGCAGGTTTCAAGCATACTACGAGTACATATTTGCTTTTATTATCAGGCCACGTCTCTCTTCATTGCTGCTACACACGACGAAGGCACCGAAAGAACTTAGCTTGTTCGCAATCCGAATATCATTTTAGTACTCGCGGATCGCGATGGAGCCATATTGTAGGCAGAATGAAGGACGGCTTGATGGAACTAAACTACACGTTAACGAAGAATCCAACCATAATCGATCCCAACATAATTCAGTTACACAAAGCTAAAGGTGGAGCTTATGTTGAAAGCCTGTAAAAATCCGTGTAAACTGCCGTATAGTAACTTAATTCATAATTTATAACTAGAAGTATTGTATTGGGGTTATTGTTGTCACAAAATCTGTGTGTCTGATCGTAGTGTGGATGGGGGAGATTTGAATCGTAGATACTTATCAACAGGGATATCAAGCTTTAGAGTAACCATATGGAATGAGAAATCCCATGATATTTATGGTACAGTTGTGGTATAGACTTGAGTTGATTTAGGAAAATCTACTATATCAACTAATCGATTCAACGCGCTAGCATCCTACACTTGGAATCAAACATAGGCATACTAAGATAGAAAGAACTACCTGTCATCACAAGCCAACAATTAATGTGATTTGTCCAGTCACTCTGTTATGTCAGCAGTGACAGTGGTAGTACAAATGCAGCTGCCATAACGGTCGTAGATTCTAAATATTTGGTGATAAACGTTTGCAATGTACGGAAATAATGGCATAACGCTTCCATACTAACGGGAAGATAAACTAGGAGTCGTTTTCCGTTACCTTCCCCAGTGTTAGCAGGTGTTACAGTATGTGTAGATGATGTGATAGTGTTCATTGTTTATCTTGAAAGTATTGTTGATAAAAGATGAAATTAGGGAGAGTATACAGTCCTCTGTCGGTCTATTCAGGACTACGTTTCCAAAAGAAGCGATAAGGTCTCCAGGTTATCGTCCTAGTCCGACGGATAAGTGTCATATGCCGTCACGCTATACGTACTGCGGAAAGGTTTTCAGGCTTTACGAACGTAGTGGGTGAGCGGTAACGCTACAGCCTCGCAATCGTGAGTTTAAATTCCCTCCCGTCCATCCAGATTTTGGTTTTCCATGGTTTCCTGAAATCACTTCAGGTGAATATTGGGATGGTTTCTTCAAAAGGCAATGGCCAAATTCCTTATAGTTCCTTGTCATCAATCCTATTCCACGTCTAATAACCTCAATGTGTACAAGGACTAAGACCATTAGGAAAAAGAAATAAAGATTGGGATTTGACCCAGTACTTTGGTACACAACCTCATGGCTAGAAATTGTGTATCACTACTTCTCTAACACTGTCCGCCAAGTCCGGATGATGTGAAGTATTTCAACCACCGGGATTAGAACCAAGGAACATCGCGACAGGCGCCGAACACCATCATGTTGCCACAAATGCCTCAGCCAATGGGTGGTTTAGCTTACTACGAACTGGGATTGGAGATCGAAAAGCCAAAATCCTGTACATGTTCTTCAAGTTCTGCGCGAGTTATATTTTTTTCGCCGCCTGTCTTGGCGACTGCCTCCTCTCCATTCTGAACACGATACCGCTACCGACCACTTTTCGTCGGTCTGATGAAATTGTTGACAGCACGTTGCTGCTCCGTGCAGTTTCGCGTGTTCCACATAGAGCGACGTACGGGATGTAAACAGACCAGATACAGGTCGGAAACAAAGGTGCGGGCAGGAAGCGGCAGGCGTCGTTTCCGGCGTCGGGCTATTCCGGTTGGCTCGGGGGAGCACAGTATAAATAGCGCCCGCGGGGGAGTCAGCCACGCTGCCGCAGCCTCCTCAGCGACCACACGACAATTCTCACGCTCAACAAATCTCCTATCGCAACTAGTTGGTAATCGTCCCACGTGTCCAACCGGACGATATCCAGAAAACAAGACGTTTCGATACCTGTTTCTGCCGCCTGCATCAACTTCCGTTGGTTGAAAGGCTACTGTGACTGCCTCGAAAGTAGGCTTCCAACCATCGGAAGATACGCGACTTCTGAAGACAGCAGAACCAGCTATCGAAATGTTGTGTTTTTGTGATTGTATCTTGCTGTATGCTGTATGGTTGGTAGTGTTAATGGGTAATTTCGTCAACAAATACTTCCGTGCATCATTAAGCCTGCAATCAACGCTGGCTTTCTGACGACGGCAGAAAAAAACCAAGGCTTACAATACTCACCTGTAATGGAATACAGTTTATTTATCTACTTCAATAAAATGAGGTGTGCCTGGAGACTGGACTCACTTCAGTGCCTCGGCAATGTTCGGCGAGTCTCGATAATGTCCGAAGTGTTAGTTACACCGACTGCCACCACAGTGCAGATTGGCTTACCAGGATTGTCCAAATAATAATAATAATTCCGTATGGTCGCAATAACCTGGTGACAGGGTTTCTACCTGCTGCTCATTCCGCCCCTGTCGTAGCCGCCTTAACCTGCAATGTCCTATCGGGTACAGGGGACCTACAGTTTAACGTGGAATCCGAATCACGGAAGCGTTCTGGTGTACTTCACATTACACAGCAGGCTGTGCCAGAGGTGAAGGTCGGGTTAAGTGACTATGAAAATCCCCGCCGTGACAGGTATTCGAAGCAGGAACCTTTCGATCTTGAGTCAGACGCCTTAACCAGTGACCCATCAGACCGCTCGATTGTTCAAATGAAAGCTGCATCGACTTTATTTGCACTTAAATTGTTAAAAGGAAATGTAAATTTCAAATAAATATTGGAATTGGATTTTAAAATTACGGCTATGAACTGGATACGAATGATGGATTATGTCTGGTGAGGCGTATAGTGGAAAAAAGTTTAATTCTGTATCCAGTTCTCAGAGAAGTCTGGAATATTGCTGGCGTACGCACGTATTATGCGGGATAGTAGCGCTGCAAATGACAAAGAAATTCATTATTTCATATATGGTAACTGCCATTATTAATAGTGCTAATAAATGCATATGGTATAACGTTCCCCGAATTGCTTAACATCGTGTCACAAAGCTGCTGCTGCTGGAGAGTGTGATAGCCTCGTTAATGCCACCTAATAAGCGACTAAACTGGATGTGGTATATGTGTTGTTTCTGTGTTCATTAAACATTACTGCTCAATAACACAGGCACTCAATACGCTGCCCTACATTTTCACTCATACGACGTGTAAACATTTGAAATTGTTAAAAATACGGATGGCAGATGTTTATAATCAATATAAACATAAAACATCTGCTGCGGCTTTCCACAATAAAATAACTTGGGCACTATAGCAGAGTTAAATTTTAGCAAATAATGATGTTGTGTTCAGTAACAATATGTCGAATCATAAATCTAAATTGAAACTTGAATTCGGTGCTGTGGACTTCATCCAGCAGATGAGCGGGCTGATGGCTCAGTGGTCTAGAGATCGAATGGTCTCCGGTTCAAATCCTTGTCTCAGCCGGTATTTTGAAAGGCGCTTAACTGGACGTTCACCCCTGGCACAGCTTGCTGTGTAATGTGAAGTACGCCAGAAAGCTTCCGTGTTTCGGGTTCCACGTTAAACTGTAGGTCCCCTGTACCTGATAGGAGTGCCGGGTTAGGTTAAGGCGGCTACAGTAAGGATGAAATGGGCAGCCATTAGAAACTCTGTCTCCAGGTCATTACGACCACACGGAATTATTATTATCAAGCAGATGCATTAGAAATCTGGAAAAATTTCTAAACGGCAGAACGAACCTTCCACGGTACAGAAGAGTGTTTACAAAACATTTCTGTTCTTATCCCATTGAGTAGCATCAGTTTTAAAAAATGGCATTCGGTCTTCTTAGCGTATTCTGCTTTTTCTTTACCGTGTATCTTCTTTGGCCGGGAGAACACAGAGGCATTCGCTCGGCCTCCTAGTCGCAGAATTTTAAGTGCCCGCGTCTTCCGCCTCTACCTTGAGCGCTAGTGTAGCGGAGGAAGTGAAGTGTTGCCATCTCTCTGCGAGTAGTGTAACCATGTTGTGTGTGTGTGTGAGAGGTTCTTTTTTATTCATTTATTAATTTATTTTTGGATGTGTGGTTTGTGAGGCGGAGTTGAGGAGCGTATCAGCATTCACTTTGGTGACTAGGGGAAACCGCCTATTATCCGCAATTAGGACGAGAACGGTGCGCGGTGGCCTAGACTCGTGTCCGTTCCCATTGTACGACTCCAATCCAGTGTGCGGCGCTTTAGGGAGCGTCCATTAATTACGTGATGTAAAATGGGGGGGGGGGTACGGCGAAATCCAACCAAGCAGGGGGGGGAGGGGGCATTCCACATAAATCTCACGTCATGTTTTTAATTTCTTAAAAAACAGTAGAGCTAAAAAAAAAGGGGGAAAAAACGGTCTACAAAAGTCGCTCAAATTCTAACGTGAAGATATTTATTGTTTATATTCCACCGTAGTAAGGACTAACAGGAGAAGATCACGTCACTTGATTACGACCAGCAACGTGAGACCCTGTTCATACTTGAGGTTTCCGTTAAGGCCAGTACACCGTCGAGACTGGAGCCTCAGTTGTTGTCTTGTACGGGCTTTTCGAGTAGTCGAATGTACCAGAAGCTTGGACCGCCCCATGGAGCACTCACGGTTCTTCCCAACTCCGTGGCCGCCTCGAATAGCTCGCCACAGCAGTGTCATGCAGTCGTTTTAATTTGGGCAGGCCACGAGAATACCGCCAACAGTCCGTGACACAGGTGTCCAACACGCCGCCTAGAAGCGGCGCCAGTAAAAAAACTACCGCGCCGTCGGTAAATCCATCTCAGAGCAGACGGGGTGACTGCCGCTTTGAACCAGTTCCACGATCTAGGTAATACATTACTCGAGGGTACGTGGGAGGAAAGAGGCGTATATTAATGTTAAGAAGTATAATGTTACCATGGGAAGGTAGCATAAAGTGTGTGCAGTGAAAGACACAGCAAACATAAATCACAGGCAAATAAGAAATTAATCAGACGTTAGTTACATTGGATCCTAAGCAGTAAGCATTCCATGAAGCTCAAAAATATCTTGTCTATGAGGAATCTGGTTATTCAATGGTTAGATGTCATACCGCTGATCTAAAGGGCACTGGCTCAGATCCAACTTTGTGCTAAAATTTTTACATCTTCTCGTGTCCCATACCTATGATAAAGCTCGTTAAGATGTTCGCAAAAACTTTTCCCTGTTTCGAATTCCACTCAAAACTGAAGTTCCGCTTATTCCCAATATTAGATTACGGGATCTGTTATACCGCCACTTCAAAGACTGAATGCGGCACTTGAAACTTTGTCACTTTTTTTTTTTTTAATTATGGCCTTACGCCTCACCGACGTCTAAGTCATTAGATGCGGGATGGGACTGGGGACAAGGAACGGGAAGAAATTCGGCAATGGCCTTTTTGAAGGAAGCATCCCCGGCATTCGCCTGGAGTGATCTGGGGAAATCATGGAAAACCCAAATCTGGATGCCCGGACGGGGATTCGAACCCGCGTCCTCTCGAATCCGAGGCCAGAACTTTAACCGTTTACCCACCACACTCGGTCTAATTTCGGTGGCACTTCAACTGTCTCTTGTAAATCCATCACAGTTCGAAGATATCCCAGTTGAAAACGGAATTTGAGTTGATTGTTGATGACGCTTTTAGGGCTTTAAAGTGCGTCGACATCGAGGTCATTTGAATGAATGACCTATTGTAAAGTGGGTGACCAGTCACACAGAACGAAAAATAAAGGTAAAATAATAAAACTAATAAATAAAAAAAAACACGTAAAAGTCTCCGAACCAACAGAATATCTGGCTGGCTACAAAAGAAGCAATGTGTCTGTGATTAATGCTCTGACATACTTAGAAAGGTATATTCGCAATCTGGCCAGAAAACATGTATTCTATGATGTTTTCTGTTGCAGAAAATACTCAAGACTTTATTCTGAATGTCGAATTATATAGTTATTGTACCAAATATAATCTGTTATGTAATCGTAGGTTTACTCGGTATACCTGACACTTGAAGATCTCTCGGGCATGCGGCCGGATCAAATGATCGTGGATGAACGAATTTTCGACGGCGTAACGTGCCATCATCTTCAGGTCGTGTCTGCTGGCCGGAGTGAGGAGCTCAGTTCAGGTCGCGACTGTTGGGCTGAGAGAGAGAAGCACAGGTTCTGCCAACGCCGAAGGCGTTGGCTGTATGTGGCGGGGGGTACCCATTGCTAATCAGCAATATCTGCCCCTATAATTACTTTGTGGATATGCTGCATTTCGCATTTGAGAGTGTCATTTCTATTTGCTTAATATATTATTTTTTTTATAAATTTACTTGTAGTCAGTTTTTTTTTTTTTTGATACACTTGGCTGCCCTGGCCGGGTTCAGAATTTATACTCTCCGACCCGTCCACTCTACTGCCGCCGCGGCGCTCCGATAGCGGTGGTGGGGGTGAACTAAAAGTTGTTTTTTTCCCTTTTATTAATCTGCCCTGGCGAAATCTCTTAGCTGTAAGTATTTTGTTTCTGTGAGCAGAAAGAAGTAATCTATAACTGAAGGAATGAAATAAATTGGTGGATCCTCGACTTGAGGGAAGCTCAATTAGTTTCGACTGTTCCGGGACCGACTCTAGACGACAGAATTAGCGTCCCTCTCAACCAGTATCGCAATCCCTAGCGCCGTCGGCTTCACACTAACCGGTATAAATTTAAACCCTGGCGTCAGTCGGAGAAACCAAATTATACTCCACGCCAGATTCTATTTACGAGGTGCGAACAACTGGGCGAGATAATTGGTTGTGTGAAAAGATGCGACAGACGCAAAGATACCACACACAGAGACGCTATCAGAGACCTCAACAGTGTAGCAGATAGCGCACTAGACTAGTAGTTATACTCAGACGCAGCTTGTAACAGCCCACAGTCCCAGCCCTTTTATAAGATTTTATTTAAAAAATTATGTATAGCAATATGGGAGTTAATTAATTGTGTTTTTGTATATTTTCATGTGATTTTTAATTTGTGTATATTCGTTATATAAATGAACATTGTTTTATGGAAACTGTGTAATGATATGTAATACGGTTAAGGACAGTATTATGTATGAAAATTAATTAATTAAAAGGATATAATTGTAAATGTTGATGTGAGCCATGATGTTTGGAGGACACTTCTCAATGTTGATAACTTTGTGTTTAAATGCATGTAAACAGTATTACTTTCATTTTAATGTGTTTCCTAACGATTGCGAGTGATTTTGTAAAACTGATAATTATTTTTATATGAATTCGATGTTAACGTATTGTTAACATTCGACAAACGTCTGTCGGCACTCTTTGTGGTCTTCTGGATGTTTCATTCGCGCCTGTTTAAACGCGCGGAGATACCGAGCAGAGTCAGTTGTTTGGGAAGTTCTGGTATTTGTTTTTGAGTCGTCAAGCAGTTATACAGTCGTTTGTGAATTTAATCGCTGAAATATTTGTGTATTTATGCTTTAGTATCTTTGACGAGTCTAGTGCCTTATCCGCGTGTAATGTTACTATGGAACTCATGGAGAAATAAGTATGAAGAGAAAAGCGATTTGTCGGTGTTGTCATTCAACGGAACTATTTAATTCGTTCAAAGCAGTAATCATTTAACCGTTAGTGGAAGGTAAAACCATCTGGCGATCAACGACAGTAACCTATCGATCGGAGGACGATGCAATTGAAGGTAATCATCATTAACGGACAACATGAAGAATTATTTAATTAGCGCAATGCGTAATAACTTCGAATCCCAACGTCAGATTTCATTCCGATAACGATACTTCAGGGAGTTTTCTCCTCTTGCGATTTTATATACTGTTATCACCGATCACTTGAGGCCATTCGCTAGTCCCGTACAGACCTCGTCGCGAAATCGCAAACAGTCCGTGTAGGATTTGAAATGCTGTTCTACCTTTGAATCAATGGTCATAAGTAGACGTACAAAAATTATCTCAATAAAAAAAAAACTCTAGAAGGATGCTGAAACTGTTTGAAATTAACCACAAATTTCATTGTTAATGTTTTCTGCATTCACAAATTTACACTGGTTAGCGACCGTTGAGGTTTTGCATAATTGCTTGAACTACTCCTCTAACGTAGAACAGCCATTAATTAACGGGTATGTTGAACTGTAATAACTTAATATGTTTTCATTGTGACAGTGCATTCTGCGTAAAGTAACTCGCGTTGAACGCTTTGAGTAAGCTGCTTTGAAGCGAAGTGTAACATGAGTAAAATTGCGCCTCCGACGGACGGCGGCCGGCGGCCGGCATGGTACTTTGCCCTTAGTGTGGAGCCGTAAAGAAGCCACAAATCCTCGTCCGGCCGAGGTCTCCCCGGAGACCACGACACGGCGCCCGTCACCGCCGGTCTTAAGGCCAAGCTGGGATAAGACGGGCTCCAGCCAGGCGTCTGTCCACCTCCCGACTTACGCTCACCTGCAATATCCCTCACACACAACATACTATGACCTGCATTACAAGTCCTATCAGTTTGTGTGAATAATTAATGGTATGCCAGTACAACTGAATTTCTTTATTTGTTATTTTCACTTCGTTCTTTGGAGCATTTTCAGCGGTACTACCTGTCGAGGGTGTATACATGTAGTTACACCAAAATTGTCGTATAAATATACATGCTGTTAAAAAAGTGTAAAATATTTTAGGAGGCGACAGTACGCATCAAAATAAGACAGAAGTGTCTGATAAATTTTAGGTCGCAAACGCTTTCTTCAATGCATGTAATCAGGTACAGGACAAACCAGGACAGTTTAGAAAGAGTGCGTGGTTCGTTACGCCGAAGAGCTCAGCCATGTAGTGCCGCGGTCGGGCGTCACATTGCGGACCTCTTATTAACTCCGAAAGTTAATCTCTTGTGCGGCCACATCTGGATTATTGTTGTGCCATTTGGGACCCGTTTCGTAAGGGGTTGATCGAAAGTATAGAGAAAGTACAGAGAAGAGCCGCTCGATTTGTGACCGCTTGCTACAGTCCTTATGAAAGCGTCACAGAACTGATTAGTAGACTAGGCTGGGAATCTCTGGTAGATAGACGACACACGTTTCGTTTAAACTTATTGGTAAACATGCGTACTCCCACTTTCACTTACGAGTGTAGTGAAATACTTCTTCCCCCAACCTATTTGAGTCGGAAGGACAGGAAAGGTAAAATTAGAGAAATAAGGTGCCGCACTGATTTTTATATGAATTCGTTTTTCCCTCGTACCATTAGGGATTTGAACGCACAGCAAAGAGATTAGGTTTGGTGCTGAGCACCCTCTGCCACCCACAATTTTGTGAATTGCAGAGTATATATGTAGATGTAGATGTATGCGTTTGAGACTCAATCTTCATTACAGATTTTTGTATTATTTTGATGCATACTATCATCTCCCAAAATATTTTACACTTTATTTAACACCCTGTAGGATTACAATTTCATTGCTTCGCGTTTGCTTGTAATCATATACTCTTACCAGCCCCAAAGGTTTTTAGCTCCATTTTTTGCATTATTGGTAATTTTTCTGAATCTCACTATACTACAGTGTTCTGACTTCCGTCAGCTGGTATTTTGTTTACTTTTCAATTCCTGGTTTGAAAAATATAGCCTAAATTTGTCTAAAAAACGCTTTTAATTCTAAACAGGTGAAAATTTAAATACGTCACCTAATTTAACTTTGTTGATATAAACGGTACCGAAATATATGTATATATTTCTAAATTTAACAGCACTAATTCGAGTTGTGAGCTCAACTTCACTTTTTAACAGGTAGGAATATCGAATAAGAAGTTACGGCAACTTGAAACATTGTGATGGTCATACTAAACAATTCGTACAGACTTATATTCTTAGAACTATGCCTGAAGAGCGTAAAAGTAAGGTGAAAGTGAGTAAGATTCCTCTCGCCCTTTAAAGAGAGTACTATTCAGTATTAGATATTTGTTAAATCTTTTTTTTCTTTTCTTATGGCTTAACGTCTCATCATTAGAAGCGAAAAAGGATCGGAGGTAAGTAACGGGAAGGAATTTGGCCACGGCTTTCTGAAGGAACCATACTGGCATTCACCTTGGAGTGATATGGGGAAACCATGGAAAATTGAAATCTGGATGGCTGGTCGGAGATTCGAACCCTCGTTCCTCCGAAAACGAGGCCAGAGTGTTACCACTTATCCACCACGTTCGATATTTCAAGAATACACAGTTTCTCCACCAACTACTGAAGCATTAATTTCCTCATTCAGGCTGCATTACAATACAAAAATGAACTATGTCGCAAATTATTACTACACAACTATAATTAAACTGTTTTTAAAGTTTTATACAATAACTACACTGAATTATTTATTAGGAACTCAATTTTGTAAACGAAACTGGTAAATAGTGCCAGCGGTTCACTCTTAAAATGGCAGGTTTTTTTTCTTTTAAGTAGTACGTTACAGAACAACGACGCCATTACAGCTAGGAAAGGTTTAGCGGCAGCGAACCTCAATGGTGTTGAGAAGGAAGAATTCCCGTGTTCGCCCGGAATGATTTCACGAAACCATCAAATACGGAAATCTGGATAGCCGAACCGGTGATTGAACCGGCATTCTCTAGAATGACAGCAATGCCTCAAACAGTCACGCACAGCGTTCGGCCCACAGGTGATAATAAGTGCATTTATACAATACCCTAAAAGCAGAACAGCGTGTACTTTGAGAGTGCCATAATTTACAGGGAGGAGTCTGCACTACCCACATACCTCGATTACCCGCATGCTAAGGCAATTCAGTGTGTTCTCTGATCCAAGTTAAGCAAACCAACAATCCAGTTGTTCCAAGTCAGCGATATACGCGTATAACAGAGTGATGGCATAACAGGGAGGAAATAAATAATTAGGTTTTTGCGACCATACTGCCAGGTACCTTACTGTTTTTGCGAGTTTTAACTAGCTATCGATCTTTCCTGCCCTTATTACATAGCATGCAAAGTGTAATTTATCATATCCTGTCTTGCTGGAGACAGTGACTGAACGACAGAAAGTCAAATCTGCGGTACCGTCTGACCGTGGTGACAGCCCTCTCTCTGACTTCATATAAACCGTCGTAGTCGCGTCTTGTTTTCTATCTCGCTGACGCTAATTATTTTTAACACTATACCCTTACACTTTAGCCTTTGATGGTTAATTACATTTTTTTTCTACCAGGGAATTTGAGATTAACTTCAATTTGTCACTATTTGTAAGAAGACCGAGCGAGGTGGTGTAACGGCAAGCGTTCTGGCCTCGCATTCGGCGGTTCGAATCCCCGTCCGGGCATCCAGATTTGGGTTTTCCATGGTTTCCCAAATCACTCCAGGCAAATGCCGGGATGCTTCCTTCAAAAAAGGCCATGGCCGAATTCTATCCCATTCCTTGCCCCCCCCCCCATCCTTTCCCGTCTCTAAATACCTCGCTGTTAGAGAGACGTTAAGCAAATATAAAAAAAACACTATTTGTAAGACTTGTTAATCTTGCAGAGAGTGGAGAATTCTGCTCAATAAAGGATGCAAATATTTACATATATGACAGAAAGAACCAGCATGCTAAGTAGTCCAAAAAATGAAGGTTGTTTTAATTATTATATGACGGATGGGAAACTTCTTGTTGAAGGAAATATCTTGGCATGAATTGTGATAGTAAACTCAACTGGCCAGCATGCACGGGACAGGTGGTAGGTAGAGTTTTCGAAATCCTTAATTTATTTGAAAGGATTCTGAGGGGATACAATAAGGAAGTGAGGGGACTGGGTTAGACCATTCCTCGAGTATGATGAGGTATCACGGGACCAACATTAAGGGTATTAAATGCATGAGTACAAAGGAGGGGAGCTGGATTTCTCTGTGGAAATTACCGCAGAATACAGGCAGCAACTGATATGATAAGTGAGCTGGGTTGGAAGTCACTGGAAGACAGTGCTGGGAGTGTACAAGTCTTGTGTTGACAGTGAGACCTGGATGGAGATTGGTACAAGCATTATGAGCAGTACGTGGAAGAGATAACTACGACGGGATGGTACTTCATTCCAGGAACAGGGGGTGGAAAAATTTTATATGGTTAGTTAGACTTGTACATAACTTCCGTCGTAGGCAAAGCTAATTCTAAACTACGATTTATAGGTCGTATTTTGAGAAGTTGTAATGCTCATACAAAGAAAATGGGTACAAAACACTAGTGCGTCCGCATTTGGAATACTGTTGTGGAATTTGGGATCCGAATCGTAAGGGATTGATTGACACGTTAGAGAAAGTACAGAGGAGAGCAGCTCGATTCGTGACTGCTAGTTACAGTCCTTACGTAAGTGTCACAGAGCTGATACGTAGATTGGGCTGGGATTGTTTGACGGACAGACGACGTCGTTTTCGTTTGAATTTGTTGGAGAATATGCGAAAATATTTAATTTACGAGTGCAACGAAATACTTGTTCCGCCAACAAAATGTTGTTTTGTTTTATATCGAACATTTACAGCTCTGATCCGTGAATAAATCATATTAGCCATGATATCACATGAAATTACCCGGGGAAACCAGTGGTATCCACCACGTAGGCAGGACTTAGGACCGGTTTCACCGTGTTTCATAGCTGATAGTACAAATTTTATCGCGTAGAAAGATTTTGCACGCCGGGCAGCTGCGAAAGAAGTAATAAAACGTTTGTCTGTAATTGAAAATTCCTGCAACCTTATCGATTTTTGACCAATCATTTGTAGTCAGGTTTGGTCGATTTAGTAAATTTCAAAACTGAGAAACGGCACTGTACATTTCTTGCACTCTTTCAAAATTAAAGTTTGCAATTTTTTTTCAACGTATCCAAAATTGTATTGGCTCAAAGTTTTATTATTATAATTATTCTCACAATCACAAGGCCTATGGCAATTATATTTCGATATGATTCAAAATTTATACAGGGTTGTTCAAAAAGAATTATCAGATTTTGAATTTTCATTTCTCACAAACTATAAAAGATACAAACACGTGACGCACATCAGTGGGTAGAGGAAGGTTCAAAGTTTGTATCCCCCATCAATTAGTTCCATTCGCTGCCACGAACGGCACTGTTATCTGTTTATGTGGAAATGGCGATGCCAGAAGAGAAGTCGTTTTGTGTGCTACAGTATCCAAAAGGTCATTTAGGTCGCAATGACAGGAGGGATAAGATTCGAGAAATAAGATTCCGTACTGATACATTTATGTATTCTTTCCTCGTTCGATTCGGGATTGGAATGCACTGAATTAGGATTGGTGCTTAGCACCCTCTGCCACCCACAGTATTTGTGATTTGCAGAGTATAGATGTAGATGTAGAGAAAAATTTTCCTGAAACACTGAAAGAATCTAAAATTCGTAAAGGACAAAACTAGATTGATCGAGAAATAGCCCTCAAAGATTTTAAGATTAAAAAAAATCATGATACGCGAAAGTAAGATAGCAAGGGAAATTGTCCCTGGACATATTTTCTATCACATTTAAATTAAATTAAAATATCATATTAACTCCTCGTCAGGTTTGAAAGAGCGAAATAGTAATAAGGAAGGATAAAAGCAAGAAGTAGAATATTTGTTGATAAGGCTTGGAAGAATTTTTAGAGTGACATGGTTCAAACACAGCTTCTCAGTCCTCAACAGCGTAGTAGCTAACGTGCAGGTCTCATAGTGCAGGGACTGCAAGTTTGAATCTGGCTTCGGGTATGAGTGGTTTTAATTTACTGATTGTTCTGTAAGGTTTGTCGTTTATAATAAAATAATAGTGATGATCCGCTAACACAACTGACTGAATGAAATCATAAAGCACGATACTCGGTTTCCTGCAGTCATCTAAATCTGTTCTATTTCGACCCGAGGACCAGTAAATTGCGGACCTCTAGCTTACATAGACCTAATTTTTTTACATGTGTGCGTATTATTAACATCAGTGGCATATTTTATTGTACCATTATAAAATAATAAAACCCAAAGCATGTTTTGAATTCTTGCGGAATCACAGTTATGAAACTGGAAGTGAACCATTAAAAGTTAATTACATACTGACCAGAGCCCTAATATTTAGTAACCACATGATTAATAATGTTGCAATAGGCTGGATTCTACACTGTACCACCAACCTACACGTACAAAATAAAATAAAAAACACTATATCTTACATTTATTTTTGTTTACTTCAACACTCTTATGTTACCAACTCTACCGCCGTACCTCACACCTACTACAAGACCCTAAGAAAACGGTCGTTTACTTAATCCTTAGACCAGATATGGGCAACCTTTGCTTAGCTGAGGGCGTAATTTCGGGACTTAATCAGGTCGCGGGCCGTAGGTAAGAAATAAGTAGGTAGTGGTGAATAAAAAGGAGATAAAAATTCACCCATTTTTTAATTATTTGAATTACAATAGCATAATCAAACACACAAAAAGCAAATTAACAAAAACAGATAGAAAAATCAAATGAAAATTAATGAGAGACTTGAGTTTGGTGCTTATTTAAAAATTTTGAATCTCTCGCGGGCCGGATTGAAGCTGGTGGAGGGCCGGATCCGGCACGGGGGCCGGGGGTTGCCCTTATATGCCTTAGACAAAGGGCGCTCCTTTTTATGCCAACTGAAAATTAATAGACTGTAAGAACAATGCCGTTCTATCGTAACTCTGGAAATTCTAGCTTTCTGCTCAGTGATTTAAATATTCGTGTCTTTGAAGTAGTTGGCATTTTAGTTTAATATGCTTTCTTATAGCCATATACAGTACGAAGACGAATTTATAATATTCTGCTGTAGACCACCTGAAGTATCTTCATGGATCACTGAATCACTGATCTAGACTAATGCGGGGACGGTCCCCAAAACTACAGATTTCACAAACAAAAAATACACTTATCATTCAGAATACACAATGTAACACGTTTCGCAGACAGATGACAATACAAGACTTCCCTCCACTAGATTAGGTACGCTGCCCGTCACAGGCCCGCTTCACTGTAAGGGTCGTTGGTTCGAGTCCGGCCTCAGACAGTGAAGCATGGGTGGTTATAATTAAGTGCTGTATTCGTCTCGTGTTGTTCTCACTATAGTGTCCCAAATAAAATGAGCCCAATGCAATGCTTAGAGCGATAAAATCAAATTGGAACTGGCTAAAAAGGTCGCAGAGACCAAAATAAACACAAACACACACACACACACACTTATCTGGATGAACACATAAAATAAATTGCTTTCTGTAACAAAAATAAACAAAGCCTAACTTTAACTGTTTGATAATTCTTGCTTCGTTGTGATAGGTCAGGTGAGGTGTCTTATAAAGAAACACTAGAGTGCGGTTGTACCAGTGAAAGCGCGCTTCCACTGGTGTTGTGGTCGCGCCGTTGACAAGAAGGATGAATATCGGACAACAGGTGTGCCGGCCGCGCCGTTAACGACCCATTGAGGGCGGCCTATTCATTACCTCCTCTCTCTCTATCTCGCCTTCTTTTCTTTGCCATTCCGCCAGTAAATTCTCAAAACCAAGAGTCACTCCCCGACACTATGGACGGACAACTGTACACAAACACAGGTTTATTGACCGCGATTGTGTCGAATGACTCAGCCCGAAATTCCCACGACGATAAGAGTGTGACGGGGGAAATAAACTCTCGCTTTTCTTACAAACCTTACAGCAAGAGCAATCATTTTACGTTATTGAATCCTACTGAACTGGCTAAATGGCTTAGTTGCCGAAGGCCATTAAAAAAAAAAAAAAAAAAAAAAAAAAAAAAAAAAATCCTACTGAAGCGATACTATTATTAAAAACGGACTAGATATGATGTTACAAACTCAACGATATAAAAAATTGTCTTTATAAACGTCAATGACAATTATATTTTCTTTCAGCCGTAACCTTCCCTGACAGTTCCCATTTGTTAATAATTTATGAGTCAACTTTGTTTTTAAATCGGAACAATTTTTTTCTGCATTCATAATTTGCTATTAACATTCCTGACATTTCAGAATGTTTATTACCTAAGAACATTTTTTCGTGTTGTCTGATATTCTTTTTGAATTGTCGAGCATGGTCACCAATCATTCGAGATAGTATAAACCAATATTGTTCTCAATTGAACTAAATAATAGAAAACATACTGCCTTATTTTCGAATTTAAAAAATCATACAGTATTGCACGAGCGGTTGATAATCGTGTTTTCTGCTAGGTGTAAAATGAAAATATATCGGTCTAATAACCTGCCATTATTTGTCTCTATCTGCCCACATACTCCGTTTCCACTTCGGAATTATACTCCTATAACAATCTCCATTTTGCATAGACGCTGTTAAATCACTTTTGCTAGGATCTTAAGCTCTGTTGGCACAGTGTAACACTAAGTGAACAAATCTTAGTTCCATAGTCTTTTCACAAAACCTGTAACGCATCTATCTGCTGCAAAGCAGTCACTATACATTTAACGCACATTATCTAAATCAATTTGTACCCTCAGCTATTACAGTATGAAAGTTTATTGGTATTAAAGATCATTTCACTCGAAGAGAGAGAATTTGGATTTCTCCAAAGATATTAACAGAAGAAACAATGTTGTACTTGTCACCAAGGAGTCGATTATTTTATATCGACAGAAAAAATGTTATTAGTACAAAATTCCGTTTATCCTTCATGAAACTAAAAATGAGACACACTACAACTTACGTTTCTGTCATATTTGCACGGAAAAACATGTTATATGAATGTAATACATTAAATACAGGCCTACTTTGAATAACAAAGTTTTCTTCTGGCTGTGGGTATGGGCAGAGTTATAAAATACTGCGCAGTGACATTAAAATTTCAACCTACTAGGTTGTATATCCATAAATCGTGAAATAAGGGCACTGGATTTTGTTTGAAAAAAAAAAAAAATCGCCCTCCATAAAACGCTATCTTGTTGCTACACCAAGGGGCAAAAAAGCGGGACGATGAATCAAACGGTCAGTTCGGGATACACAACGAACCAGCTGTTTAACCCGCACGCACGAAAGTTTCGATCGTAATTCAAGACGAAACGTGCCAGTAGGGACGGGTGTCTGTGTGTGTGAGAGAGAGAGATACGTCTACTGGAGCGGACAAATGCACAGTGGCGCCTCTGTTGGGCACGTGGCCGCCAGAGGAAGTGCGGTCAGCGGGTTATCAGGTTCCGCTCCCAATGCGGCGGCCGACGTCCCATCCCGAACTATCTGGACCGTGGACACATCTGTTGGCAGAGGCCGCCCGCCGTCTGTTTCTAACTCTAGCTCTATTACACACGCCTCCCTAGAGCATCCAACACTCCTCTGCACAGATACTATGCCACGGCGGAAGCCACTGGTATGACTGCTTCAAGCGAATAGTCTGATCCAGAAACAGATTGGCAACATCAAGGAAAATAATTCTAAATTTAGTGCCCCAATATTACAGTTTGCATCAATCCGTTTTGAGCAGAAATCATCTAAGACGTAAAATACATAGCCCTATAATCACTTCGTACTAAACGAGTAGCCATTTACGAGATTTTTTTTTTAACTGCTTTACGTCTCTCAATAGTGAGGTCTTTAGAGACGGGAAAGGATGGAGGGCAGGGAATGGGAAGGAATTCGGCCATGGCCTTTTTAAGGAAGCATCCCGGCATTTGCAAACCATGGAAAACCCAAATCTGGATGCCCGGACGGGGATTCGAACCGCCGTTCTCCCGAATGCGAGGCCAGAACGCTATCCGTTACACCACCACGTTTGGTCATTTACGAGAGATACATCTTAAGCCTTGTATATAGAAACTACTAAATTTGGGCCTAAGGTAAGAATGTAACTTCTATTAATGGAAATTAAAAAAAAAGCCTGGTTTCCACTCAACTATTGGGGCACTTACCTAATTCTTTTGTTATTTGTTTATTTTATTATTATTATTTGGCACTGAGACATTCAGCCAACACTCAATGTAACGTAGATGAAGATGAATAAGGAATACTTGGAAACACGCTGCTAAAATAAAGCTAGAAAAACTTAGGCGAAATTAAAGAACTTGAACCTAGGAATTGTAGTCGATATTGGATGTACTGTGCTCCACAGAAAGCAAATGAGTATAGACTTTTATTTCAGTTTTACGCAAGGGAAGATAATCGAATGGAATTTTAAGAAGGAAGGGAGTGTACGTACAAGCACTGACATATTTAATTTAATTTAATTTAATTGCAATGGAGCACAGGCTCCGGTGGCAATTTCCCTACACACCCATCTTCCCCCTATCCTGCACCCATCTACATTTTTGCACTCTACAAATTTTATCTTTAAATTCTTTCAAAGTTTTCGGTAAATTATTCATCATTTCTCTTGGTAACTCATTCCAAACCCTGACACCATTACCTAAAAAAGAGAATCTTCCCACACCCTTGTGCCAGAAATCGAGTGCCAGCTTGTGGCCATGGTCATCTTTTCCCTTCCATGCACCACTTTTCATACCTATTGCAATATCTTTCCACGCCTCATCGCCAGTATATGCCGATACTGAAGTCGAGAAGCTTTTTATCTGATTATTGAAAAGTTTCAAGAAGTTTTAAAAGCTGTTGGCAATGGCATCAAATAAGAAAACAGGTATTAGAAGAATTCTATTAATAATCAGATTTAAGAGAAACGGATCCATCATAGATGAAGTCTGAATGAAGTAAGAATGCAAGACGCCGGAATTCCCAAAAAGATTGCTGAAGTGAAGACATAACAACTCGTAATTCAGTATGTGCACATTTGGCGATTTTCTTTTATATGTAAACTACCCTTTGACGGGATCGTATGGGAGTTTATGGCCACCGCTTCCAAATTAGTTGTGTCACGGCATCTCGCTGTCCCTGCTGTATGAAGTACAGCACCGGAAAGTAGAGGGCGCCCTTCCTTCCAGGGCATACACAAGCAGTCCGTAGGGCATCACACGTCATCTGCCCTGCCGGGTATCTGTATGCTGGAATGGCAACGCGCTTCACCGCAAATGGAAAACAGACTTACCGGAAGCGGGCGCAGATTAAGTGCGGCTTCCTCTTCCTGTGACGTATCGTGACATCACAGTGCATACCGGAAGTCACAGGCCAGTGTCCCGATGTGGTACCCTCTCCCGCTGACACGCACTCTTAGCTCTCACAATAATAACTATCCTACTCTGAGGCAGATCTTCTCCGTATTTTCACCTCTCCTCCCTGATTTTCACCATTCTCTCCATCGTGACGGAACTGTTCTGGACTTAGTATCATCAGACATCTGGCGTCTTCAACGTACTCTCCACCTTCAAAAACGTA
>JARYHS010011408.1:92947640-92972650 GCA_031002005.1 Vandiemenella viatica
TGCAAGATAAGAGTGATAGAATTATTCAGCGGCGACCAAGAATAATGATAAAGTGTATACTTTCGTATCTCAGCTAAGATTCTCACACACACTATTTTTTTTTAATGTCTTTCGGCATCTTAGGCCAGCCTGATGAATTTTTTCCAGCTACGGTAATTAGACTCACCACAAGACGGACATGACATTCACAAACACAACACTTAAACATCCATGCCCGCGGCCGAAATCGAACCGGCGACCCACGACACTCTAGCCCCTACGCTACCGAGGCCGGCACACACACTAGTTATTATTCTTCTGTTTACTCGATTCTTTTCTTGACGGTCAGATGGAACGCGCAACTGATTCTATGTCTCAACCAGTATTTGGCACCAACGCAGTCAAAATCACATCATGTCATCGTTGTCGTTTCAGTTTAGTTTGTATGGTGTGATGGTTATTAATTATATATATATTTGAATATGCAGCACGACAAGTTCTACATCGAACTGGAATTCATCACGGGCCGCCAGTGTGATTGGTGAATATTCTCCCAATTTATTTAGGTTACTTAGCTATCAGACCGCTTTAAATAAATTATATGTAGCTATAAACGTATTGTTACGAATATGCCCATTAATTAAACATTAACGCTCTGAAAATGTCTCTATTCTGACCCGCAACGGGATTCTTTTACGAGGTACATTTTTGTAAATCGTTGCTATTCGGCGTGTGCTGCGAGGGCTCAGTTTTCTCTGCGGAAGGTGAAATCGCCTGGAAGCTGCGCCCTTTTATGCAGAGTTCTCCGAACTGGTAACCATTCTGGCTGTGAGTTATTGGCTGCGAGACGGGAAAAGCAGAACTCTGTTCTCGGCGGCGCTTATTGATATTTATGGTGGGAACTGTACCGCGTGCAGGCTCTCGGTAAACACGGGCTGCAGTTTTCTGTTCCGGCTCCTTGATGTACCTGGCGAGCAGGAGATAACTGCACGCTAAATGCTGCTTTAATATGTTCCGAGCCCAACTAATTAAAACCTTGTACTTAGCTGCTCAGCGCCCTCTGTTAAGAGGATCAACACGCAAAACTACCTCACACCCGAGATGGGTTTCTGTTTGCAAGACGGAGATCTGAAATTTCTACCTACAAATACTAAAGAACGTTTAACATTCAACGATATTTACAACATTTAATACGCAGCAGAGTAGTTTCAATTATAACCGCACAAACAGAAATAATAAACTATTGTGTTCGAATGGCCCAGCAATTTAAAACTAATAACTTTTCTACGATTTTAATTCCTAGCTCATGTAACAAATAACGGGGTTCCTCTCATTTAATTTTGAAACGGCTAGAAAAATAATACGTGTTCATTAATAAGTGTGCCTTAAGAATGTCACTGATATGGATGAGTAACAGAATAATTTCCTCTATTCCACAGACATACATTTATTATTGGCGCGTAACGGATATCTGTCACAATTAAGATGTTTCACAAGTAAAAATGTACATTTCTTCTGTATTTCACTGATAGCCCGTTAACAAAAATATAATCACCACTATTAGCTTCTGCCTAAGCACAATCGTCCGACACTGTACTACAGAGACAATATCTGTATTACTTCTGAGTAATACCCGCCATTACCCAGAGTTCTCTACTCTCTGCATAGCCAAAGATACTACTATTGAAAATAGGCCAAAGACTATACCTATCATGGAGGAAAGAATATATGGAGACGACGCAAGGGACCTTCGCCACATACTGGAGTGAAACCGGGTGGAGACAAGTGGGGAGGGGAGGCCGCCATATTGCTTGACCAGAGAAACACGGAAAAATGCAAAAAACCTCAAGGGAATCATAAGACAACCGTGGCACCGCAATTTGATGATGGATTACTATGTAAATCGACTAGACACATCAAAAATGAAGAATAAAATTTTTTGATATCGTGCTTAGTTCTCCAGATATACCGTCTCAAAAGAGTGGAGTTTCTGATTGAAATTCAGAAGAAACGTGTCCCCAAAGTCAAATTTGGTAATAGATTCTTATGTAACACGACGATACAAATCGAAAATAAAGAATAAAATTTTTCGATATCTCGCTTAGTTCGCGAGATATACTGACTCAAAAGTGAGGTTGTTAGGTTATGAGGGGATTCAACGATAACCGTGGAGTCGCAATTTGATGACGAATTCTTATGTAACTCGATGAGGGAAACTGAAAGTAAATAATAAAATTTTTTGATATCTCGCTTAGTTCTCGAGATATTGTACCTTAAAATTGACGTGGTTCGTTCAAATGCGGCCTGGACCAGAAAAAAAACTATCGCCATATCCATATTTGATGATGAATTCGGACGTAACTTAATGAGCAGGTAATTCTTTTTAACTGAATAAAAAACTGTTTATTTCTAAAGTCCTTAAATTTTAGTTTATGTTCAAATAGGTTATATTGTGACATTCTATTTCAGTAATTGACAAGGAAGATTTCAAAATCTAGAAATATACTTGTAGACATATTTACAAACAGAAAAAAGTCATATCAGAAATTTTAAAAATAGCATAAGTCAATGTTTAGAACTTTAAAAAAAATTAATACTTCATAAAACCTCATAGTTTCTTAGCTTACTTAGAAGATATTGTAGTGGTAGTGGCCTATATAATTTTGCTAGAAAAATCAGTACATTCAAAAATCAGAAGCTAACAGCTAATAATACAGAAATTGTTTGTTCTCTTCTGGTATACACCGCATTTCAACCTGCTAACATTTCCATTAATATTGCCGCTACAAAACCAAACTATGTAGACACATCTAAACACAAGAAATGCGTCGCGAACTACATTTCCGTCAACAAAGTTTATTTCATCACGTTTAGTAGTTCGCACAGCACAAATTATCATGATTAATTTCATCGTGCAATTTCAATGTAAACTTAAACGTGAGTAATGCATGCAGAATACCATATTCACTGTGTCGCGATGTAAACATGATCCGTTTAAATTAAATTTCCAACATTTGTCTACAATAAGGCTAGCTTTTCAGGTGCAAAATAGTAACATATGCTAATTGTCTACACTACACCAACAAAAATTTGAGAATAATATGATCCTATTGAGAGCAATGAATAAATTTATAGCGAATGGCACTAATGTTGCGGTTGCCTGTCAGATACTTCAAGAACGATAATTACAATGTGACTTACTTATGAAACGCTATTCCAGGTTTTTTCCTATCTCGTCTGTTTGTGCAACCAAATGCATCACAACTTGGCATTAAAGAAAACTTTAGAATATTAGAAAATGAAATATTCTCAGCAGCTGACACAGTGCAAACAGCCCAATGTTTTGGTACTCCTACGATGTCCGCCGCGCAGGCACAGTTTTTTCACGAGGTTTCACGGATTTCGCGTTATCTCGTCTCCATATATTCCTTCCTCCATGATACCTATTCCTGCTTTTGTGGAATCTTTTTAAAACAGCTGACAGTTCACGTTGCAACATTAAATTCATGTATGCTATAAATGAATTGTGGGTAGTGAGATATCACAGATTTGTGTTTCCAACATAGCGCTAAGTAAATATCGAGAGTGTAACTGTATATACAAAGTGATTTACTTATGGTGACCCATTCCATTATTCCCACAGCTGTTGCGGATAACGAAATACAATTTGCATTAAAAGATAGTAAGTAAAAGGCTAGTAATTTTCCGTATAGTGGCTATTCGTAACACGTTTAAGTATAGGAAATGGAACCAAATATTATTTTATAACTGGAAACATACATTTATTTCAAGCAAATCTGAAAATAAGTGCTAATATATATAGCATTCGCTATTGTCGACACGTTAAGAATTTTTTTTTTTCATTTTGAAGCCTCTAACCTTACTATTTAATAACTATGCATTATAAATTAATTTTCTGAATCCTTAATATTTCTATTTCATTATATATAATAGTTTACAGGTAAATTTTAAGTGCAAACATAAACCTCTGCATTTGCTCCTATAGTAGAAACCTCGAATTAGATGTGCTCCGAAATTCGACACATTTTGTACATACAGTCAATTAATTCTTTAAATTTATGCTCCACATGGTTCCTTAGTCAGTAGAAACTAGTTTGGTTCACTTTAGTTTCATTAATTGTCATGGCTGCCAGCTGGATTCTCTTCTTGTGAATAGGGGACAGACTTTACGGAATGATAATTTTGCGGAAATATGGCCTATTACCAGATTAACTTATGGGATAATTTTCAAGGGTAAAACTATCGATAATTGATTCCAAGATTACACACGTCAATGTTTTCAGCACATTTATTAGCATCCAAAAGTCTTCCCTTAGGATTCGCTAACCAAATATCTGTCGAAACTTCTTCTCCTCAGACTGCAGAATTCTTATGGAAAGAAACATGAAGACCAAAATTAACTTGAGTGGTTTATCTTAGCAGTGAACACTGAATGTTAAAGAACGTCACATTATTATTGACACAACACTGTTCTACAAACCAAAAGCTAACCTCACCACAAAAAATATCTAGTTATCCAGCAGCTACCTTTGCTTTGTGTTTGAGCTGAAGGGAAGAATTACCCGCTACCTCAGCCGGGACGGTGGCGCACTCGGTCACCTGAAGGTGTTACCACGGGGAGCCACGTGGCAGCGGCGCCCCTTCGCAGCCGCCCAGCCGAGTCCCTACAGTGCGACCCTTCTCAACGATGTACAACTGACTGGTAGTTCATAAACACTGTAAAAGAAACAACAGCGACAAATCCGTCGTTGTTCGCTATGTTATCAACATCAATCACGATATGAACTTTGAGAACACAGTAGAAATTTTGAATAAAAGCAACAACATCAACGGAGACAGCGGCCCAGTACTCTTTGACTCTTGACACTTTTGCTAAGTAAACAAGAATGGTATCTCTGATGAAGGCTGCAGCATGTCAGCCGAATACTCAGCAGTGGAAACAAACAGTGCGGCATTCCTAGTAAATCAAGTTATTGTTAACTAAAAGCTGAGATTGGTATTCAACCCGAAGATTGGCCAGAAGGGGGTATACTTAGCATACTATTGGAGGTGTGTAGCCAATCCGGTAATCCTACTGCTTAAAGGGGACCTACAGTTTAAGGTGGAATCCGAACGACGGACGCGTTCGTTCTTTCGTACTTCACATTACACAACATGCTATGCCAGATATGGTTAAAAGCCTATGAAAATCCACGCCGAGACAGGATTTCGAACCGAGGACCTTAGGATCTCTAATTAGACGCCTAAATCACTGAGTCATGTGCCTAGTTATACTCATTGCATCTTGCTATCCAATAAATTTTGCCGTATCATTATATATCATGTTCGTTAGTACAATTTGAAACAAACAGACCTCAAGTTTCATCTGAGCATGGAGAAACGGTTTTCTCGTCAAATATGTCAGATTCATTCGTTTTAATGGACCTTTTTTTTTTTAATTACTTTTTTAGTTAGCTGTACCTTTGAATGGAGCTAAATAAAAATGGTGTTCCAAAATGCAGCGTCAGGGGAATACCTGTGTACACCATTGAGAGTAGCCTTCTTACATCAGGTGTCCACTCTGCTTTATTAAAGATGTAAAGCCACGCACGACAAAGCCGCCTTTACACGTGTGCTTCACTTTGCGCTAAAGGCGCTACTAGCACGGTGGCTAATGCACCATCGGGCACGGAGCACAGAGAGGGTCCTCTAAAATGCGGTGGAGGGCCACACAGAAAAGAGCTGCTCGACAAATTCTGCGCCCTTTAGTATGTATATGCCTTCGTTAAGCAATTCGCTTTCTTGTGGTTAATGGAGACCCCGGCTTACACGGTCGAGCTGGCGCTCTCCATTTTTTTTTCTTTAGTCGGCACGAGTGGCCACAGTAATTGGGGAGTGCGCAGAATTCTGGTGGCGGCGCTTGCCAGCAGATTACCGGCTTAGGCTGTTGGCACCTGCTGCTGCGCTACTGATTTAGAACCCTGCCGCTAAACTCCCCTAACGGAACGCAGCTTCTGTTTCCGGATTACGGACCCAGATAATTGGCCGCTCAAAACTGCCCACTGTTCCCGATTTCTTTTTCGCCTCTCCCCCTCCCCCCCTCACTTTTTTTTATTATCGTGCTCCGCGTTTTGCCTATTGTCTCGTGCTACCCGTATTGTTCAACCGGAAAGACAAAAATCTCACTTTTCTTCTCCATTTTTAAACTTTTCATTATTCTTTACGTAAGCGAGATTTCCTTTGTATGAGAGTAAAATGGTGTCACTGCACATACAATGAGCGCGCACTGTCCTAGCTCTGCATGGTTGTTCCTGAATAAACTTCTTCTTTTTTTTTTTCGCTGTCAACAGTAGCTTCACGAACGATACGTAAATAAAAGCGATTAGGCAGCGCTCAGACAGCCAAAGACCCAGTCTATATTAAATCACACAAAATCTGATTATTTTTCTTACACAGATGCTCAGTTAACATCTGCTTTCCTAATGCTGAAAAACACAGAAAGTTAAGTGATCGGATATGCCAAGTACATTGTAACAGTGTTACCTTCCCCTCCTCCCAATTTTTTTTTACTACTGATCTTATCATTATAATTATGACTATGCAATTGCTTTATTTTAATTGTTTTAATTAATTATGAAGACTCTGAATGAATATATAAATGTTTGTAATCACATGTATATCGAGGGTTTCCACAGACATTAGTGTGTTTTAGTGATCGGGGTAGCTTTAGTTTAGTCTTTAAGAATGCTTGACTAGTATCTTTGTTTCGACACAGTCAGGTAGCAAATTCTTGTCGAGCGACGCAAAATGGTGTGTGGCACTTATTGGTGTCGTTAGTATACGCAAGCTATAATGATTTGCCGAATTAATGTAAAAGAAAACGTGTAATAACATGATTGGAAGAGAGAAGTTATTAAATCTAACGTGTCTGATTAGAGATGTGTATATTCTTTGGTGATTCAATAGTAATACCTCCCGTTTAATTCGAAGGTATAATAACGACATAAAATTAGTGAACTGACGGCTTGCTAGTGTGAGAGATGGTGAATGGGTCAAACCATCGAAAACACGCAGTAATCACCGTTTAGGTGGAATCCTAAAGGTTGCATTGTTAAATCAGAGCAGATCAAAAGTTTGCAATGGACTTATCAATGCAAGGAGATCGGTGGGCAGTTCGCAACGTGTAGGCACTGCGAGTTCTGTAACTCAGGGTTGGTGACAAGAAGCGGACCGCAATATACGAAGAAGACTCAAACAAATTAACCGAAACGATAAAAAGTTAACTAACCAAGAACCCTTATGCCCGAAATCAAGTGCCATCTTGTGGTCATGATCATCTTTACCCTTCCACGCACCTCTCTCAATTCTCGTACCAATATCTTTCCACGCCACATCACCAATATACGCCTTGTACACTCCGATGACTCTGTTCACCCTCCTTCTGTCTTCCAACGGACCCCACTCCAGCTCCTATATCATACTAGTTACGGACTGTGTTCTGCGATAAGGGAGCATCCATAAACTACGTAACTCCATTTTCGCCTCCTGTGAAACTCCCTCCGTCCCAGGTAGCCCGACTTGTCTTTTGCCTCTAACCCCACTCCCCCCTCCCCCATGGCATGTAGCTTTTTTCCCTATTGATTCCAGGTACTGTTTTCTCTTGGTAGACTATAGTAAATTACATACAGAGATAATTAAAGTACGGAAATAAATATTCACTCACTGTTGTGTGTTCTGTATCGTGTTTTAAATGTGACAAATATTATGAATATTACTTGGCTTGGCTCCCCCCCACTTAGCCCAGCGTAGCTTTCCAGCCAACCCCTCGTCCCCATAGACCGAGTCACGATACCCCGAAATGTGGATCCCATACTACACCTGCATATTTAACCAATTGTCTAGGCAATGTTTTGCAACCCAATACCCTTACTTCTCTAGTACATCTTCTCATCACTCTTTTCAACAGTTAAAGGGTTTTGAATTCTTTTTCTACCACCTGTCCAATGTGTCCCGCCCGGTTAAATTTGTTATTAAATGTTATGCCAACGATTTTGCCCAAGTGTTTAGGGAGAAGGTGACTCGTCACAGAAACACCTTTTAGGAGTAATGTTTATGATAGTAGCGTTAGTGCGGGTTGTGAGTGGGTGTACAGCAATGTGTTTTAGGCGGCGCGGGGCGGTGCGGCGTGCGCGCAGGGTGGTAGTAACAATGGTAGCTGGCAGGCCTGCAACATTGATGGCTGCTCCATCACAAAGCGGCCGCCGGGGACCTCAATATTTCAGACTCCCGCCCCAGTACCGGCTTATTGTATCTCCTCCGCCGTTAACTTATTTCGACCAGTTTCAGAGCGCGTCGCGCTCAAGCCTGCAGGCTAGTTTCAGATCGTGGATCGAGACGACAGGGGCACGCACTTTGCTGCACTGTTGCCACACTAACAACGCCAAATACACTGCACATATAAGATTGCATATTTTTGGAACGCTAGAAGTACATTTGTGTTTAGTGATACTTATTACTTTTAGATATATAAATAAATATGTGTTCTTCTTAAAGACTTCCACAGCATATTTACGGTCTATATTTAAATATTAAAGTATACGATCAACTCATTCTTCATTAGAGAGCATCGATAAATTACATGACTCGGTGTACGGGGGTAGGAGTTGGGCTACGTGGTTGGGGGAGGGGGGGGGGGGTTCGGAGCCAAGCCACATAGCTTTTCATTCATACTATTAGCTGATACCCACGACTTTGTTCGTGTTTGTAAAGAATTTGGCTTGAAAAATACAGGTCGACCACTTCCAACCCTTATATGTAGCTACCGACATCTAACCACCATAGTGCATGATGGGAGACTCGATGCTATTACCACACACAAATGCCGGTCATCAGCACTATGTAGTTCAGGCAACAAAGTAAAATTTACGGACACACATGTCCTTGAAGGAAATACGAAAATATCCTTGATCGACCACTATCAACTACCATATCTCCCACACTCCCAAAGTTACCGAAATTCAGGCAACGTTGTGATCGATGGGTGACTCTGTGTTACTACCACACACTAAGGCCAGTGATCTGCACTTCATAGTTTTGGCTGAAAAGTTATACACAGGGACACATACTATTTGGTAAAAATTTGAAAGTGTCGCAGGTCGATCAGTTTCAACCACCATATCTCCCACACCCCCACAGCTACCGACATCTAACAACCATAGTGCACGACAGGAGACACGATACTACTACCACACACAAACACCAATGGTCTGTGCTATGTAGTTGGGGTAGAAAAGTGACATATGTGCAGACACATGTCTTTCGTCGAAATACGAAAAAATCCTTGATCGGCCACTTTCAACCACCATATCTCCCACAATACCACAGTTACTGAAATTCTACCAAAGTTGTGATCGAAAGGTGACTCTGTGTTACTACCACACACAAACGCCAGTATTCTGCGATAGATAGTTTTCGCTGAAAAGTGGTACACTAAGACACATCCGTCTTTGGCAGAAATATGAAATTGCCGCATGTCGACCACTTTCAACTACCATATCTCCAACACCCCCATAGCTACCGACATCTAACAACCATAGTGCACGACAGGGAACAGGATTCTACTCCCACACGAAAACACCAATGGTCTATGCTATGTAGTTGTGGCAAGAAAGTGAAGTATAAGGAGACACAAATTTTTGGTCGAAATATGAAAACGCTCTCCATTGACCAACTTTAATCATCATATCTCCCACATCACCACAGCTATCGGCATTCGGCCAACGTTGTGCACGACAGGAAACTCCATGCTACTTCCACACACAAAGACCAGTGGTCTGTGCTAGGTAGTGGTGGCTGAAAAGTGCAATATAGGAAAACACAAGTCTATTTTTATATATATATATATATATATATAAGATTTGTCACAGATAAAATAAGGTACAGAACACTCAACAACATGTGTATATTATTTCCGTCATTTAATTATCTCCGGATGTAATTCATGATAATCTGACAAGCTTCTGGAATCAATAGAAAAAAATCTACGTGCAACGGGGGAGGGGGAGGGGAAAGGGGCAGAAGAGACCAAAATGGGGCTACGTAGCTTGTGGACTCTCCCTTAACAAGGAACCTTAATGTTCAGTATTGGTGATGAGGCATGCAAAGATATTGGTGGAAGAATCAGGAGTAGTGCATGGAAAGGAAAAAATGATCATGACCACAAACTGGCTCTCCATTTCAGCCATAGGAGTACGGGAATATTTTCTTTTGTTGGTTTATTAGTGATTGAAATAAGTTACCAAGAGAATGAATAATTTACCATAAACGCTAAAAGAATTTAAAGCTGAAATTAATAGCGGGTATAAGTAGACTGGAAAAGGAAAGAAAAAATAAAATAAAATAGCATGCAGGCATTCCATTGCAATAAAAATTAAATTTAAAAAAGTTAAACAAACAAGTCAAGTGTGAAGTGAGAAACGTTAGTTATGTTGTAATTTTGTTCAGAAACGATCGAATCTTTCAACCGAAATACCATAGAGTAAAGTATGACAGACGCTTCTAATCATTATTTGATAAGGCTGCGATCAGATACTAATTTTTTATGTAGGTGAGGATGTGAGTCAGGGGGGGGTGGAAAAAAAGTTTTTTGTACGTACTTTCGTCTTCTTGTTCAACGCTTGGAAATCGGTACTTCCCTTACGCGTTTTATCTGATGAGCTCGTTCGATTCTCATTGAATTTCATTGCAGATTTTGCCGTAAAATGAGAACGGGATTTTTTCGCAATTTGCATTATTTTTAATTCCCAGTGGCAGAGTGGAAAAAAGTTACAACTATATTGCAGAGTAAGTGTGGCAACATTGTCAGACTGAGTGTTTTTATTACATTACCATCAGTACGACTGATTATTATACCAATTGTCCCTACGGACAAGTGTTGTTCCACAATACCTGTGACATAATAAGTAAACAATGAGCATGATAGGTGCAGTAAAGTCTGAGCCTAAGAACACTGGTTCGAATCTCGGCGTTCAAAATTTCGATTTTCCATGTTCTCACAAAATCGATCCTGGCAAAAGACACGTTTCGTAAAATAGTCCATGTTAAACTTGCTTCGTTCCACAGTTCCAACCCCAACTACTTTGTCTTTAGAGAAAATGAAAGCTCAAAACATCTTATACATTCATGAAAGACAAAGTTACCTTCTTCTCAATCTGGATTCATTATTTCATAAGTTAGATACTAAAATATATGATACTGTAGACGGGTGGACAGCTTTTATCTGTGTTATGTCAAATTTGATGGATTGGCTGGAGAGTTGTCATGTTGACTTACGGCCGAGGATTAGCTATTACGTAACGAGCAAACACTGCTTCAGTACATCTTATTTTCGTTCCATGACATGTTGTAAAGTAAAAATAGTGTTCCAGGATCGTGAAGAGCTGAACTAAGATTCCCTATGTGTACTTATATTTCCAGTTAACTTTTTACAGCAAATATAATTTGCATGGCACAGATATTTTAATTGGAAGAGGTACTACGTGTCTTTTGTTGTTATACTACGGCAATTATCAAAAATCTGCGAAGTCGTGTGTAGAATATAAATTAGTAACTTTACTTGCATCGATTTTTTTTTGTACTTATTGCTTTACGGCTTGTCGACGTCGAGGTCATTAGAGGCGGGATGGGACTGGGGACAAGGAACGGGAAGGAATTCTGTCATGACCTTTTGTAGGAAGCACCCCGGCATTCGCCTGGAATTATTTGGGGAAATAAGGAAAAACCCGAATCTGGATGCCCGGACGGGGATTTGAACCGGCGTCCTCCAGATTGCGAGGCCAGAGCGTTAACCGCTCACCCAACACGCTCGGTACTTGCCTAGAGATGCCTTGCCTGTAAGTTTTCTGCAGATATTTATATTGATGTCCTATCACTGATTATAAAACACAATACTAAAGTTTTGGAGGACACAATACCGATATTTTGATTGGCGAGTATTTCTTAGTTTCGCTTTCTGTTAGTTCTATTCGTCTGAACGCAATTCGAAGTTAATTTCCTTAAAATAATTTACCATCTAAAAATGAACATTTATCACCAAATAGCATCAAAAGCTCTTACGCAATGCTTTAAGAAAGTTGAATTCACCGCAAGGCAAACATTAAATGTCTGCTATTTTTTTGTACTAAAGCATTAAACTGTTCCTTTAAAATAGAAATCGGTAAAAATAATGTTTCTAAATTGAGTTTAATTAGTGACTGCACTGAACAGTCTGATGGCTCAACAAATAGGAAGTAATTAGGATACCAGACCTATGATCGATAGGACCCAGCTCGAGTCTCGGTCTTGCTTGGAACTTGTAGTCACTCTTTACTTCTGAAAAAGGTACACTGGGACGCTCCATGATTCTGATTACACCCACAGATGCGAAATTAGCGGAATATCCAAACTGTTGCAAAACTTTTTTTGTGGGTTTTACGCCTCGTCGAAGTCGAGGTCATTAGAGGTGGGAACGGATGGTAGGCAAAGAACGGGAAGGAATTCGGCCATGGCCTTTTCAAGAAGCCGTCCAACCATTCGCCTGGAGTGATTTGGGGAAACCACGGAAAACCAAAATCTGGATGCTCGGACGGTGATTCTAACTCACGTCCTCCCGAATGCGAGACCAGAGCGTTACTATTCACCCACCACGCTCGGTAAGTCGTTAAGGTTTAATTTAGTTTTTTTTTATGTTCAGATAGCAATTTTCCTACAGACCATTGTCCCATTTCTTATTTAGTTTCACACGAGATTTATAGTTTAAGAGTTGTTATATTTTACAGAGTATTCTTTTATTTTCGTTACATAGGATTTTAAACGAGGTAAATTGATTATCGTTGAACTAAGTGACTGATGATATGAGCACAGCTGAAAGCTGCGGGCGTAGTGTAAACACTTGAGTCCCACGGCCTGTTATCTGTCACTCGGAAATGTTCCGACAGCGGAAAGAAAAATAGTTCGAAATGAGTCATGGATAATCCCAGCAGAGGTGAGGTTGACTCAGAATGGAAATAACTGCTTCTGGAAACACATAAAATGCTGCAATTATCTGACTTTTCTGCGCTACTGATGAGGTGTTAATGTTACAGACGAACCAGTATAGCCGAATTCTAATATGCAAGATATGGATTACGGGAAAAGGGAAATTTCATTGTTACAGATTTTTATACTTTTGTCTCACAGTTTAGATACTTCATGACTTTAGGACTGTAACATATTCTTTCATATTTTTGAATTCTATATTTCCATTGAGCGGTTTCGTTTGGATGTAGGGTGCCGGCATATTGGACTCAGAGATGTGATTCGTGATTTTAGTGGTCAGAAAAATAAAAGTTTTTGTATGTGATTTTGAGATGATGCGAAGGTTTTTCAACAGTGTTCACCAAACGGGATGAAGCGTGTTGGGTGAGCAGTAACGCTTTGGCCTGGCATTCGGGAGAACGTGAGTTTGAATCTCCATCCGGCCAGATTTGGGTTATCCATGGTTTCCCAAAATCACTCCAGGCTAATGCAGGGGTGGATCCTTCACAAGGCCATGACTAAATTCCTTCCCGTTCTTTGCCCTGCCAGTTCTTTTCCACCTCACTTTAACGTCGACTAGGCGTAGAGCGAAATAAAAAAAAACACAAATGAGGTTGTTAGGTACTATATGATGGACTGAAGTTAAAATGAAAGTCAATTTACAACTGAAATTAGTTGCAGGGTTGCAAGTGAATGCAGTCTACAATTTTACATGTTTTATAGAACATGTAATCAATTATTCCAATGATAAACGAATGATCACGTTTCTTCTTAATCAGAATTTTCAACATCAGTTTGTCTTCAGGCTTATAAGCCGCGTCTGGTGGGTGAACAGTATCGTTGGAGAGGGTTCGATTCTCGATCTTGCCGTCCAGATTTCGATGTCCATGGTTTCTAAAAATCACTCTTGGCCAATGACACAATGATTACTTCATATTGGCTATGTGTGGTTTCCCCACTGTTCACTGCCACCAGTCCTTTCCGACTCTAATGATCCCATCGTCGACGAGCCGTAATAAAGTAAAGAGTTCACTATGTACTTCCCCAAAACTGGCAAGTTTTTGGTTTGTTAAGAGTAAGGAAAAATGTCTATTCCGGACGCTCTTTTCATCTACAAAGCTACGTTTTTTCTTTGTCGCAGAAAAATATTAGTCTTTCCAGTTTTCAAGTTTTTCGCTTCTCTTCAAAACATATTTTTGCGCTGAAACAAAATTAAAAACTGGTATTTCCTGCAGCGAGAAGGTAGCAGAGAACTTATTCCATACTGTACAAGTAATATCCTACCTACAAAAAGCATGTTAACGGGTTTGCAAACGCTACGAAAATATGGAATACGTCTTCTGATTCATGCATTCTTATCATACATACTTTTTTCAGTATGATTTCCTACCTGAAGATATGTTGGATGATCGTATATTGATGGATTTTGTAATTAAGGTTTCTACCCCTAGAATATATGATACCATCATTAAAGAGAAAATAGCTAGCTCAACTAACCATCTACTGCGTGCAATTGACCCCGCTAGTGGAGAGTACACTGTTCACATTGAAGTTACTCTCACTTTGATTATACTAGATTTTAGTTGGAGTGTTAATGATAGTGGTAAAAATCAAAATCTTATGTTATCTGTTCGGGGGAATACTATAGCCCGTTCAGTTAATAGAGACGGCTCAAGGTCAATTTGCTCTATCCGCACTCCGCTCCCCTTCCCCTATATACGAAGTGACAATTTACCACTCGCCTATTGGACACTGCGGTCCGTCCGGAGAAGTAGGCAGTGAGGTGGGAGAGATGAAGAGCGGGGCCAGGGGAACATGACCTTCAGTCGTCATTTCGGAGTGAACAGGGTATATATCAGGAGCTCCGATTATTAATAGAGGGTTTTGCCTATACCCGTCATTCCTCCTTGTCTCCCTGCCTCACCCCACGCTGGAAATGGAGTGGAACGCACAGGCATATAGCTCTATATAATTTCCAAATAGGTCTGCCTGAAATGTTTCCAGCAGTCTGGTGATCATCCAGGTAAGTGTTTGTAGTTCAAAACAGGGAAAAGACGGAAGCGAGACGTTGGACGAATTTACCGTTCGCGCCTTCAATTGAGTAAATACGTTAATTACATTTGTCTTAGTCAGAGATAAGATATTTTCCGAACAAAACTTTAAAGCTAAAAAAACGTACAGATATTTGTCAAACAGAATGTGGAAATGTTATCTGAGTTTCTTTGTAGCAGATAAACAGAAGACACTGCACACATGCGGTGCTAGATCAAAGGGTGGGAGACTGGGGCGTATCCAGGAAGAGATACGATAGATAGTCCGTGCTGACAATGCGCAGGTAAATAAATATCACTGATGACTCTCGTTCAAAAGGACGCTGTGGAGGAACTAAGGCCTTATCTCACTCAGAATTATAACCATCAGAGTCAGCCGATTGAATTTCTATTCTATTGAACACTTTTTTTAAATATAAAAAGTAATTCAATATGATCTTGTTACAGATCAAATTGAAACAAAAACTATTCATGTTTAAGAAGTTTTAAAACATACAGAAGTGGTCTTAATAACGGACCTTAAAAACTGCTAGTTGCGAGTCAATCACAGTTCAGCTAAATAAATATAAGTTCAAAGACAGGATCTATTTGCTTGACTGAAGATTAATTGAATATATCCTCGAGCGTGATTCGTTGCAAATTTGCGAGAGGATTATCGGGAGAAGAAGAAACCTGTGGAAAATCACATAGGTCATTCTAATTTCCTATTCTTTGAGACAATGTGATTTTGACATCAGTAACAATCCGTAACACTTTCGATCTGTTACGAGTGGTTAGTGATGATAGCTGTTAACTCTTCAGGTGTCTTCAAATTTAACCGAAAAGTTCGTTGGATCCTCCCGAAGGAGGCACACTAAGCGAATATGTAAGAGTTAGGATGGTCAGTTCCTCTTCACCGGGACCTATTGTATTGCGTGGAATCCAAGCCACGGAGCGTCCTGGCCTACTTCAGTTGATCAAAACGTAGCCCGTAAAAATTTCTGACTGTCATGGGATTCTAACCAGAGGCGCTGAATTTTCAAAGGAAGGTCCTTACCCATTGAGCTAACAGAACGCTCATATACATTTTCTATTTATAAACAAATGTTGGTTTTTAATAAACATTCATTCCTCTTGGTCCAAAAGTGTTCAGACCCCAAGACTTTTGATTCAGATTTTTTCGAAAACTATATTATCATGGTATTATCTCCGGTGGTCCGAACTTTTTTACACCCACCCCGTCACCTCAATTGGTTGAGGTGCCGTGATGGTATCAGGCGCTGACACGGGGTTAGCTTGTTCCAATCAAGTTGGTGGAAAAAATATCCAGCATTGGCGGGACTTGGCCGCCAGGTTAGGAGAATTGGTCGTACACAATTCCCAATTACCAGATTGTTCGCCAGAGTTCTGAGTTAAATCTCAAACTTCTCCGCGATGTGTATGGAGTGAGTGCATACGGCACTGTTGATGGCATTTCGTTCGTCGGATGGTGACGTTATTCCTAGCGGCGCGAGTTGTCTTTCGGAAGAGTAGGCCTGAATACACCGGCCCCGGGTTTGTGCCCCTACTTTCTTCATTTCTCATTTCGTACAACACTCTATACTGAACAAACACACTGCCACAGTCAGACTAGGATAACACATACAAACATACACTGGGGAAGGCACACGAAAAACCAACCCATTTCATCTTCCCAAGAAAGCTGTCATGGAGTAGTACGCGCTCCACGGTAATCGCCTACTCCGGAGTCGGGTGTGGCGTTATAAGAAGAAGAATTTGAGCAGCAGAGAGAGAGGATTGTTAATAAGAAATGGGAAGTAATTCGGCCAATGTGTTTAGAAAGAGTGTTCCGTCTTTGGTATATATATGATCTACTGTCTAACATAAGCTTACGTGAACACGCTCACTATCGTAGCTACTTGCATCAAAGAATTGTTAAGAGCGCATGCGCAGAACGTTAAGTGCAACTGCGCAGAACTTTACGGTGCATACGCACTTTACGCGTAATACTAAAAAAAAATTTCCTATCGTACCCAAAGAAGTTCCGCTTCAATTTTTTTTTTTTAATATTCTATCAATCCCTCTTAACCCGAATGTTTTCTGGCGCCGATATTCTTTCAATTTTTAATTAACCATCATGCCAAAATTCTCTATACCAACTAAAGTTTTATATTTATTCTATTTACTTGAATGATTTTTGCTCAGTATTTGTAAATATCTCAAGATGGACTCGATAGTTAGTTGAAAAAGCCTGATGCAGGATTCGAACCGGTGGCCGGTGTGCTTTGATTCCAGTGAGCCAGCCCTTTCTCTGCCGAGAGCGGGTGCTGTGAATTTGGACCGTGTGGTGCTTGAAATAAACGGAGCACAGTTTAGAAATGCGGTGAATTGTTGAGGACTGCGTGTGGTGATGCAAACTACAAGCCACTAATGCCCGTTCAGTTAACAGAGAGCGACAAGGTCAGTTTGCTTTATCCCCACTCCACTGCCCTTACCCCCACATGCGAAGGGAGGGAGGGAGTGATGAGGTGGGGAGTGTGGGGTAGGAGAACGTGACCTTGGCCGCCAGTCGGAGTGAGCAGAGTATAGCGATTGACTGCCAGGCTTCGTGGAAACCGGCACAGTGTGTCGCCGGCAGAGCGTGTTCAATTTGCCGCGGATGTGACGTGGCGCTTATTGAGAGGAGCTAATAAAAACCTCTTTGGCATGCCAGACGCACCACCGTCGAGCACTACGACCCAATTAAGTTCCGCAACTCGGCTGCAGTAAACCGGGTTCGAGTCTAGACACGCCGCTCGTTTGCGCAATCAGTCTTAGAAATGTTGTGCTTCAGGTATCTTGTTAGAAACTAATACTAATTAGCGGAAATGCAGATTAAAAATAATTCTTTCCCCGTGAATTTTCTGTATAGTGTGAAGATTTCCCTTTTGCATTAAGGATACTATCAAATAGTATTCTCACGAACAGTTAGAAATGTAAAAAATGAAGAGCCGCAACAGAAGTACAAGATATTCTACATACAGATACTATTATTTCTGTTTCAGTCCAGAGATAAGAGTGATGTGATTTGGCAGGCAGGTTGATAAAAAAAGGCTCTATTTAATTCTGTTTTTTTTTTTGCATTTATTAAGTAGTACTGTAAACATCGTGATCGACTTTTTTACATCGTCAATCTCTCTACTGGTTTATTTCAATCATCTTTCTCTCATCTCAACTCATCCATTACAACCGACGTCCTCAATTATCTGCTTAATATATTCTGATCTTTGTTTGGTTATTGCTCCTCTTCTATAAATACGATATCTTACTAGAATTGGTCCAAATCTTCTTTTATTAGAAACTGTATTATAACTTGACTCAGTAATCATTAACATTCATTTAAATAACATCAAAAGTTCTTATATAACAGCTGAAACACAATTACTTCCTTTTAGTGCTAAGCCCCCTCATAATCACTTCGTTCATCTCTATTGCTTCATTTGTTATCCGTCTTGACAACCTACGAAAACCGAAACACTTAATAAAATTACACGAACATTTTTTAAGGGAAGGCAAGCCCGCTATCTCACATTCTGCAATTTTTATCTTCGGCTATTTCCAAAACTAACAAATTAACCAGTAGCGCGTATCTTAAAATGTGATCCACTATCCTTTGTCTTCTTTCTTCACTCATCACTTCCGCAACATGTCCATTTTGTACTTCAAGTGTTCCCTTAACTTTCAGAATTCTTATTATTAACATATTTTAAAAAAAATCCTTTAATAATGGTCAAAATACATTAAAAGCTCAACAGATGTTTACTACCAATATTTAAGGACACAATGATTATCTTGTAACGTTTTCCCCCCATAAAAATCCAAGAAAAAAATCATTACATTATCCCTCTTAAATTTCTGGTTACTATCTTTACTGTGTTTTCACGCTCAAACTTGTTAGAATGGTTATTAGTTTCAAAATACATAGGCCTACTAAGAATTAATCAGATACCATTATCGAACGTTATTTATGTCGGAATTCTATGGCAGACACAGGAAATGAGACAGAAGAATTAATTGGGTTTTGATGACTAATGTTACGAGCATCTGTTACCATCATGCTAGAAAAATAAATAGAAAAAGAAGCAGCAAACTTTCTTTTGGTTCTCGCTGATAAGTTGTCACAGCAGAAAGCTGCTTGCTTTCCCGTCACTAATGAGGTCGGATAAACTCTGGCTCGCTCTTTAGTCATCATTATTGCCGTCCAACTGTAAGAAAAACTTTTCGTAAAACCACTAATTTATCGCAAAGAACCAAGTTCCGAGTGCTTCTCTTCTGCAAAAACTTTCCTTCAGATGATAAAAATACTAGTGTGGAAACACGATTCCCATTTACGGAAACTATACATGTTTTACGTCTATGTAAGAAAGCAATACGAGCGAACAAGTCATTCACTGTATTTCAAGTGTACAGTCAGAGTCGTGAAAAGTGGACATGATTACACATGTAAGTTTTAATAGAAAACTGTACTAACTTCTTCCAGCCAAATATCAACTTCTCCTTTAGTCTTTTAGTGACGGGACAGTCGTCAATGTAAGAAGTGTCTCCAAACGCACCATGTGAGGAATGCAAGGCCTCGTCTTGTCTGTGTGGCTACTATACGATCTGTAGCCAAATAGATCAATAACATGAAGATGCAGCAGGAAATGGGAAAACGCTGCGTTGAAGATTCGAAAGGATATCCCCAGGACATTACTGAATGATTTTGGATGTGCTTATACTGTTTAGTCATGAAAAAAGTGCCTTCACCATTCCTAAGCGCTGTTCCCAGTCTAATTCTCTGCGAGCAGCAATAGTGGAACTGTGTTTGAGGTAATTGTTTGTGATCACCACAAGTCATCTTATTCGCTCTCATATTCCACACCAGAAAAAGAAAATAGTTTAAAATCCAGAAAACCACCTCTGTTCCTGGCTCGAAAATTTAAGCGCTGCAACTTGACCATTAATACCAGATGATACTGCTCAGATAAAGTTCCACCTAACTCTGCTCATTTAAAGGAGTGTCGGTTTCAGTTTTCTTTACTCTTATAAACTGGATTTAGACTTGTTCCCTGCTCGTTGGTTCAGTCACAAACCCCCTGTACAAATGTGATCAAGAACTAAAGGTGTTATAGAAGTATGATTGAAGCCTAAATGTGCGAATTTTCCTGCTACTGTCACTAGTAAAAAGGTTTTATCCTGGATGTTACTATTTATCGTTACATTAGAATCTGTTTATGTCAACATGCATGAAAAGTAACGGTAGTTGTCCTGGTAGTTTGAGTCATGAGGAGCTTTATGTCTGTATACGATTATAGAGAGGTTTGTTAGGCAAATTGCCAATCTTTTCGGTGAGATGTTCCCTTCAAACATGTCGCTACAGCAAAGGCAGAGCTCAGGCCATGATAATTAACGTTTAGATTTAATCTTCTTCTGCTGCATCATTATAATAACTCTCGGGCAACTTCAATCAGCCCCCAAGCAAAGGTCTTGTATGGTTCTCTAAACGTAGTAAATTTATTGCTTGTTAGTTCTGTGATGTGTGCAGGATGTGAAGTAAAAATTTTTAACTGAAATAAATGTCTCTTTTCATTGATTTAGTATACCAGTTATTAAATATTTGTGACACAGTCAGTATTAAGAACAATGGCTAAAATACCTGTCAGTTCCAGCTTTCTGTTTGCACACGTCTTTTACAGCAAAATAAAATAAAAAATTCCAATAACTTAAATATTAAAAACGAATTGCAAATTTTAAAGAATAACTTTGAAATAAATACGTTGTTTCTTCTTCTTTTTCGTTTGGCTGGAGAGAATCGGATGCTTTAATCAAGATTATGTCTATCCCTGTTGTAAATCTCGTTGTGGTCAATTTACAGTTGATCGAGATCTTTTCTGACTAGCCCCGTCCACTTTGCGTTAGTCGCTTTTCCTCTAGATGTTGAATATTTTGGAGTGAATCTAGGATTGTCCTTCCGAACTATGTGACCGTTGAAAATTAATCTCCTCTTTCTCGCAGCTATTGTAATGCTCTGTAGTTGTTATAAAAGATGCCTCTTTAGTGACTGCATCACCGAGATGGGAGGAGGCCAATAATGGCCTCCTACCTATCATTCGGGAGGACCGGGGTTAAACTCGGTTCGGTCATCCTGTCTGAGGTTTTCCGTGGTTTCCCTCAGACACTTAGGCGAATGCTGGGATGGTTCCCTACAAGGCCACGGCCGACCTTCCATCCCCCTTCCCTCCCCGTAGTAGTAGATTGGCTGAAAAGAGTCCCCTATGACTCTCCAGCAGCCCGCCTCCCAGCCTTCTGCTGGGAGGAATGAAATCGTTAAAAAAAAAAAAAAAAAAAAAAAAAAGTGACTGCATCTTAAGTTCCTGTAATTCCTGTTGGTAACATGATCTTTGTAACCATCGTTCATGTATCTTGGAAACTTATTAATTTATTTAGAATTGGCTCTTAGCATATCATATTACTGAATCACTGTATTACCTATGGAACTCCATACATCAAGTCAAATTTTAAATTATAACAGCTATCAAAATTTAGTCTTCTTCAACGAAATCATTGAATTTGATTAAATATGGCGCAGTTTGATTGCCCTTTTTTTTTTTTAGAATAAGAAGCGGTATTACGAGATAATTGTAGATGTCTTGATTAGTTGTGTAAAACCAGTTGTTTTTACACAGAATATAGTACAAAGGCCTTACTTAAAATTCCCATGACTGCTCGGGACTTGCACCGAAAACCAACATTAGACAATGGTAACATTGATCATTACTTTATAAACTTGCTCGATTATTCAATAAAATCGACTTACACCTTCCCTTATACAGACAGCTAATACACTTCGAATAACAAAGGTCTGCTCTTCATTAACCCTCTTTCTAGTCCCCTCTCATAATTAATCTTTTAAATGGTACAATTTCAAAGATTTCTATACACATACTTGCCTTCAATATACGGACATCTATGAAAAATGCGTTTTTTTGTGCATGTACATAAAATGTTTAATACCCTCTCACTTTTCTAAATACGTCTGAAAACCTCTTAAAAGTCTCCTCGCTACGTATTAAGCTTGGCTGAACGAAGGCTAAGTTATTCCTGCCACAGATCTACAGAGGAAAGGTATATCGATACCACGTATCGAACCTTTTATTTCAGCTAACAGCCTCCCATCCTCGACTCAAACATGACGGAACGTTAACAGGTACGCAGTGTCGAGTCTTTCAACAAAGTTTTATTCGAAATACTTTTTGTCTGAATTTCGGTAATGGATGCTAGAGAAGTGTCCTGCACATCCGCAGTGGTGCCAACCTCAGCTGACGTATCTGCAGCGTATTTATTAAATATCCGTCCGGCGATGGTGCTACGGGCGGTAACAAGAGAACAGCGAGCCGCGCTACGAAAATAACGGCCACCAGTTTTACGCTCGACAGTTTTTATTTTACGTTTTTTATTATTTTTGTCCGTCCGTAGCGCTGCGGTAGCCGGCTATGATCTAGTTAGTGCGCTCTTTGTGAGCAGTCATGTTGCCGACGGCAGTAGCACAGTCTTGCTTGGCGCGTGCCTTCAAGCTTTTTTGTGGTTGCTTTAATTCGCTCGGGCGGCGTTCTCAGTACTGCTGCCGACTACGGAAATTAGTTCCCCTTCCTACCTTTCTCCTCGAGTTTTACGCTCAGCCCACTATGGTTCGAATGAACACAAGCGGACTCGCAAAATGTCATCGTAACACCACGCTGTGTAGCAGAAAAGACCATAGAGTGATCTGGTACCATGTAAATTTCTGCGAGAAGTAGCTCAGCCAGTAGACTGAATTCTATATATATATATATATATAAGATGTAGGGTTGTATAGCTTCTTGATGTTATTAAAGCCGGAAAGGGTTGTATTCAAGGAACTGAAAGTACCTAACCCATTGCCTTTGGATGGAACCATCACTGCATTAACCTAGAGTGATTTCTAGAAACCATAATAAACCGAAATATCTATATTGAGATCACGAATAGAACGCACGTTCTTTCAAATGTTAGGACAGAGCGTTAAGCTCTTATCAACCATATACTGTTTCAGTTGATAATAAAATCAACTGGGCAGAGCACATTTGGCAGGTAGTAGGAGGAAAAGGTTACAAAATCCTTTATTTACTGGATGGGGTGATGATTTTTTTATTTTTTGGTGGAAATTATCGCAGGACTCAGTCAGTAACTGATATGAGAAAAGAGTTGGATTGGTGGTGATTGGGAAACAGGAGGATGGTGAAGAGAGTGCCGGGAATGTACAATGTGATGGGGCTTGGAAGGATATTGGTCGAACAATTTTTAATAGTGCACGGAAGAGAAAAGATGACCATGATCACAACCTGGCACTCGATTTCATGCATGAGGGAGGAGGAAAATTTATTTTGCGGGTAGGGTACCAGGTATTTGAATAAATTACTAAGTGAAGTGATGGATAATTTACCTACCAAAAACGCTTAAGGAATTTAAAATAAAATTTCGTAACTCGAAAAAGTAGATGATGGAGGAATTTAATTCCCAAATTATATAAGATAATAAAATAAATAGAAAGGGGTAATTAAATGACTAAGCGAATTGCCTCCGGAGCGTGTGAACCATCGCAATTAGATTAGTAAAAAAAATTTCCCATCGAAGTAGAATGTCCGGGATGTTCTCTTGACCAGCCCACTCATCCTGTTTCCCGATGAATAACCAAAAGTAAAATATTTGCGAATAGTTGGCTAATGCTTAGAACTTCGTTAAACATTAAGATCTGACTTTGAATTGTGTCTGTTGTGGTTGAGTTTAGTTTGTTAATAATAGAGTAAAATTACATACGTATTTCTTTCTTACCTAGGAAAGTCGTGGAAGGGATCGGCCACCGATTCGAGAGATTTTCGATTTGCCGCACATGCGTCTCTTGTCGTGTCTGCCCTAACCTAACCCGGTATTCCTACCGGGTATATGGGAACCACAGTTTAAATTGGATACCGAACCACGTAAACTTTCTGGCGTTGCTCACATACACGAAGCAAGCTTTGCCAGAAGTAAACGAAGGATTAAGGTCTCTTAAAAATCCAGCCGAGAACGGGATTCAAACCGGGAACCTTCCGATATCCATCGAGACGGCTTAACCAATGAGCCACCAGACCACACGTACCTGACGGCAACAACTCAAGTAATGCGTCAGAAGTTGGAGGGTCAACCCGTAAAAAGATGTGGTAATCATTTGGGCCGTTAAGATTCAACTCTCTCTTCACCTTTTTACACCCAAATTTTTGCTGATCCTTATAACTAATTCACTTTGATTTTTTCTTGTTGTTACCACAAAGTAGAGCGATAACAATAGGCTACACGTCTTGATCGCTGAATATTTCAGAGCGAACTAACTTACCGTACAATAATATTTCCGATTTCATTGAGACGTTTAGAGGAAACTTCAATTCTATCGCATCATAGTATTGTACAATAATATGGATCGTCTAAGGTCCATTTTATTAGACATCTGGCTACACTTGTAGATGGGAGAAAGGCAATGTGTGTTAATTTATATTGTTTACAAAATCAAGAAATGTTATGCTGCATTCAGACAAACAAAACCTCATGGAAGACAAATGCGTTAAAGATGGTGCTGTATTAGAAAATTTCATGCAAACTTTTCACTCTGAAAGCACGTCTCTTGATCTCAAAAATTATTCCAAACAGGTTATATTTTATATTAACATCTTTATTCACAACAGCCTACTCTTTCATCTCCATGAATATTCACATTTCGTACCCAGAATGTTGATATTTCTATCAAACATTATTTCTGCAGTTACATCCAATTTGTCTTCCCTTCCTAAAAATATCACTCGTCAAGTATTTGATTGCATTTAAAGTCAATAAGTTTGAGCTTGGAATTTTTCGTTCCTCACTGCCAGGGTCTCTTCC
>JARYHS010011408.1:92973650-93215441 GCA_031002005.1 Vandiemenella viatica
GAGATGCCAACATTACAAACGTAAAGGAACTGGGCCAGTGACGTCTTTCTGTTTCTTACGAAAGTAAATTTACTGTTTGAATAAAGAGTAACGCTTTACCTTGACTGACTACTATTCCTGTTTCCGTCTTCCTGGTAAACTTCCGGAAAGAGCAATAATAGTCTTTAACAACTGAAGCCTGGCTTTAGAGAAGACCCGGTTAGAATCCTGTCTGATTTCGTGAACGTCGACACTTACCGACCCGCCAGCCTGGCCTGGCTCAGTATGCTGATACGTCACACACACTGGCCCCCCGTACCGGCAGACCTGACTACAGTTATTAGGCGATATTGCGCAGCCATTAAGACGAATGCTGGAATGGTTAACAGTCTCCGCCTCAAACAAAAATACACTTACCACACTTTCCAATGACAGATGGCGACACTTAACTTCCCCCATTGTACTTGGTGCAACTTGGCAGTAAGTATAACATGCTTGGCGACAGAAAGGGCATGCGATCTTAAAACCATAGCTCCGTATTTGACCATGTCAACCATGAGTAAATTTCACTGAAGGCAGCCGACCCCAAAATGCTGGGAAAAAGTGTTGAAGAAGAAGAAGGTCAATAGTTACCACAAATGATTATCAGTAAGGGAGCTCCATAAACCACGTAGCTCCAATTTGGCCTCCTGTGAACCCCCCCCCTCCCCCACTCCACGTAGATCTACGTGGATTTTGCCTCTACTCCCCTCCCCCCATCCCCTCCCACGAAGCACATAGCTTTTTTCCCTTTTGATTCCAGAAGACATTTTGTACTGTTTTCTCCTGTCAGACTATTGTAGATTACATACGGAGAACAAAATATTCACATGCTGTTGCGTGTTCTATTCCTCACTGTAACTGTGAAAAATGTTATGAAAAGACAACCACGTGGACTGGCTCGCATCCCCCCCCCCCCCCCCCCCCCCACGTAGCCCATCGTAGACTTCCAGCCAACCCTTCCCCCCCGCCCTCACTGGACCGAGCCACGTAGTTTGTGTACACTTCCTAAAAGGAAATGTATGGCCGCCGAATGGGGATGAATGGCACTACTAAGACAAGCGAATTCATTAATACGAATATGAATGGAAGAAGACCAGGAGGAACAATAATATAAAAATGGCTCCCGTTGCGTTCCCCAGTAATGACATGAATATCTAAATCACTAAGTGTAATGTTTTGCATACAGACCAGTTCCAATGGAAGAGAAAGATCGCAACATCTAGCACCTTAGACTATAATGGGAACGGTAATAAAGAATTGGGGGAGGGTAGGAAGAATTTTTGGATTAGATTTCTATCTCATTTGCTGATCAATAAGTACGACAATATTCCAGAGAATAGATTCCCAGACACTTTTGGACTACCGCACCCTTTTCGAAAAAATTATTCACCACCTCTTTTTGGAAAAAATTACTTACAATCCGCTTTTCGATAAAATAATACTGACCTCCCCTAAAAAAACCAACAAAAACAACAAAAAACAAAAGAAACAAAAAAACTAAAAACAAGAAACAAGAAACAAAAAAACTAAAAAAGATAAACTAAAAAAGATAAACCAAAACAAAAAACGTACCAACTCTCTTTCATGTAATAAATAATGTAATCTATAGTGCACCGACTTTTTTGGCTTGTAACCAACTTTCTGAAATCGTGATTCAATGCCCTTAGTCTTAGGTGAATTGTAAATATCATGTATATAAGAACAAGGAGATATTTCTAAAATTACTTTATAAAACAAATTAACAATATTGGTGTATTGTTCACAGTTTCATTAACAGATACATACTATGAAAAATATTCTTAATTGGAGGGATGAGTACTGACAGTAAATTTTCAATATTTGGTGACTTATTTGTGATCAGAAAACTTAAATCGCCCGTTCCGCTATTGACAGTCTGTTTCATTTCTTAGCTAATAAATTGATGACAACGCTAAATAATCTGTTGGCTACCTATCGTCATGGGAATGCAATTAAAAACTTCTTTTTTGCAGCCCTTAAAGCTGGGTAAATACTGGAAAGCAGGGAGCAACGGCTGGTCCTTAATGAACCCTAAATTTCACTTGGACCAGATACGCTCCCTGTGATCTCTTCAACGCCCACTGATGGGGCGGCTGTTCCAGAGTGTTTGTAGAGAACAGCTGTGCACACTGTGATTGAGGGTATGACCCAAGGGACATGGCCTGTTCCAGTTTGAACTAGATCTGGACTTGACATATTGCAATGACGATTAATAAGAGTTGGACAGCTGGGATATGTTATTTTCTCGACAGCCGACACACCTTTGGTCGTTCCCGTTCCCAACAGTCGCTCTCTCCGACCGAGCTGAGCGTTAACAAGCGTGCCGTATAAGGCAGAGGCGAAAGCCCCGGGCAGATGTATCTGCCAGCTCGGCGCCAGTCCCTCGTATTTATGCGACTCTTTCAAGAAGCCGCAACAACCGCTGACAAACGGCACCGTTCCAGGAAGTAACTGCGACTTTTCTCCCTGTTGCTAGTAAAAGTGGTCATATTTACAGCGTATGGTATACCATAGAACTTCTCGTGTAAGACCAACAAAGCAGATTGGATGATGGCTCTGACATACCGACCCTTCTGGGTGATGGATAACACCAGGGATCGATTTTGGACTGTTTGGAGCCTACGGGACTCTCATTCCTGATTACAACTCAAAAACAGATTTCCACGATAAACCAGGCGGTCGCTGCATTATAGCTGTGACCAGGGAAACTGGCGGGTGGGTGCGATTGCACTATTGCCGCACTTGGGAATATTCTCGCGTAACGCTCTAACACCAGAAAATGGTAACGTTGAGCATCCTGTATAGCCTAGTACAAGCGTCAACGCATAAACTATCACTACAAGTATGAGGGAGCGTCCATAAATCACGTAGCTCCATTTTGGCCTCTTGTGAATCCCCTCCTCTTCTCCCCCCTCCCCGCCCCCTCCACGTATCCCATCCTGGCTTTTGTCTCTACCCCCCCCTTTTCCTGTTTTCTCTAGTCAGACTATCATAAATTACGTATGGGGATAATTAAATGACGGAAATAAATATTTACATTCTTCTGTGTTTTCTGTATCTCATTTTAACTGTGACAAATAATATGAAAGAAAAGCTACGTGGCCTGGCTCGGAAATCCCCCCCCAATCCCACGTAGCCCAGTGTGGCTTTCCAGCCAACCCCCCCCCCTCCCCCCTTAGAACGAGCCACGTAGTTTATGCACAATCTCTAAACGGGTGAATTCAACCGCTGAGTTCACGGAATGGCAACGGCGCATTAGAAGCCGGCCGGCAACTCGGCTGTCCACAGGTATAGTTACGTATTTCAGTTTCAAAACTGTCTTCTTCTTTTCTTCTGCTTCTTATTCTTCACCACCTTATCCAACATTTCGACTGCGTTTGAGGAGTTTTACTCACTGTTGTCATAGTCGGATTTGGAGCCATCGTTTTACGGCCGCATACCCTTGCTGACACCAAACGTTTTGTACCTATTACCAGGCAGTACTACGTACTAATAGGAGAAGTGAAGTGTTTACATCTCTCTATGAAACGTGTAAATAACCATGTTTAGCAAGTGATAAATATATTTTTTGTTTGTGAAATGTGTAGTTTATGAGCCGGAGATTGGGGACCGTCCCGGCATTCGCAGTCAGGACGGGCGGTACGCGGCCTGTGCTCGTGCCCGATCTCGTTGTATCTCCCGTCGCCTCAACGTACTGTGCTGCACTGGCAGCTTTGTCTCATAACTTAAAGTGCAACAGATAGATAACAATTTAAAAAAAGGCACGAAAGAACACTGAGCAATCACACTTATTTACGTCAGATTCAAGTGCTACTTAAAAAGGTTATTAGTTTCTCTGCTCATTATTTTAAAGAAATCCCTCAAAATATTTGCTACACATTCTTATATCGCATTGCTTTTCTTCTTTCTTTTCCTGCATCCTCACGAATGCTATGCTCTAACGTTATTACTGATATGTACGTAATGGCCTTTTTCCTGGGGCTGAACGCATACAAGTACAAAGTGAGTGATCGGACATAGAACTAGAAAGACGCATACCAATTCTCGATCTCCGAGTGCCAAAATCGATCCCGAAAAAAAAGTCAACAGGTAGAATCTCAATAGTGAATATGAAGATGTTTATCTGTAACTGTCTTTCCCATTACATGGCTATTACGAAGACCATTAAGAGATAGTACAACGAATGTTAATGATGTTGAGAATTGTAGCAACTATTTATAGGGTCCATAGTTTCCTGTTTCTGTTTCTATCTGACTCTAGATTTAGTTAGTAAGTGTTTGAGAATAAGATTAACGTAAGAATTAAGAGAGCTAATTAAGATCGATAAAGACGATTAGATTTTAAACTACGCAAAACTGTGAATTTAGTTTTAGTTCAGTTACCTGTTAGTTGTCGCGTTAGTGATACCTACTTTAAATTAATAAATTTATTTAAGATCGTCTTTTCAGAAATGGTAATTAACCAGTGATCTGACGCAGGTAGCGTTATCAACAAGTATTAATGTATCTCAACAAGTCTGTCAGTCAATAATACAATTTATTAATCATACCTGAACGATTGTGGAGAAAAACTACACTATCCCATACAAAGAGAAACCAATAAATTCAAAGCAATGTAGATACCAACAACTGCTTACTGCTCGTTTCTCTAGAACCATTCTTCGAAGAATTATTTAGAATGATAACGGAAAATTAAGAGTATACACAATTTTTTTTTTTTTTTTTTTTTTTTTTTTTTTTTTTTTTTTTGAGGAAGATTGAGTTGTTATTTACTTATTACTCTTTCAGTTAATAAACGAACAGTTCGACTAAGTCTTATAATCTGTTATTAGAAACTGTTTCAGATACTTATCTCAAACTTCTTGTTTTCTAATATACCAGAAAAGAAATACTTTCCGTGCGTACACGTCAGTTATTGTAGTTCATTTTAGTTTGATTATAAAACATTCCCTTATCACCTTTCACGATACACCGGTGAAGGATAAAGAAATGACACAAGTGAAAAGCAGCTAACAAGGAACTGTTCATATTGGACTCAAGAAAAGAAATCAAGGACATACGAAAACAAAATCGAATTATGCGACACATGTGAAAGAGATTTTCTTTCCTTGTACGCCATTGGACCTTGCTGACAGACCAACATGATTTCCATAGGTCATACGGTTAACGTTTACGATTGTTTATTGTTTTAGGAATAAATAGGGTTTACAGTTTAAATCCCTGGATGATAACGGGAGAAGCGAGGGTAACCGGAGCTAATTTCGTGTTGGTTATTTTCTACTTTCCAGTTCCCGGCAAGACTCAAAGCGAACTGCCGCTGCCTAGAAACCTAAGAGAAAGTCTGTTTCCTGTGCGACTGTTTGTCTGAGGTCAGAAATAGTGTGCGTGGCAGGAACAGCTCTGTGTGCGTGCAGCCGGCCTGCGTGTGGGAGGTTAACGCCCTCCGCGTGCGTGCACGCACTACGGCCCGATCAAACGCAGATACCACATACGTGAGTGGGTGCGCAAGAGATCTCAGATACCCCGCTGCTAACTGGGTGGAAAGACCTTTAAAGTAACACGAGAAATCAATATACGAGGGCAGATCGGAAAGTAACGCACAATTATTTTTTCTCCCCTGGTATTGTAGCTGGAATGTTGAAATTTCACGACGATATACGTAGTTTGAAGTTTGCGCTTGCGACAAAGGGCATTCATCGAGTGAAATTCACAGGGACATTCGTGAGTGTTTGGCGATGACTGTCTGGACCGTAGCAATGTCTCCAGGTGGTGTACATTCTTCCAAGAGGGCCGCGTGAACCTTAGTGATTCGCCAGCGGGCCTCGGTAGCGTTGGGGCTAGAGTGCTAGCTCCACGTTCCGAAGGTCGCCGGTTCGAATCCGGCCGCGGGCATGGATGTTTAAGTGTTGTGTATCTGTGTGAATGTCCTGTGGTGTCTATACTTAGAAATCGTAAACGTACTGGAGAAACTAATTCACATGAAGAGATATCATAAACACATTGAGCTGGCTGAATGGCTTAGTCGCCGAAAGCCATTTAAAATAAAATTTAAAAAAAGTGATTCGCCACGTTCCGGGCGGCCGGTAACAGTTTCAACTCTGTAGAATGTCCGCGCCACCGAGGCAGCAATCTTGAAGGACCGGCGAACCTAATCGCAGACGTTCAACATTTCCTATGGTGCGGTGTACGACATTGTTCATGACACGTTGAAATTCCGTAAAGTTAGTGCTCGCTGGGTGCCTAAGAACCTGACAGACAACCAGAAGGGCCAGCGAATGATGACAAGCTTGGATCACTTAACGCGTTACGCCGCAGAAGGGCATGACTTTCTGAAAGGAATCGTCACTGGTGATGAGTCGTGGGCGTACTCCTACACTCCCGAAACCAAGCAGGCCTCTATGGAGTGGAAACATGCTGGTTCCCCAGCACGAAAAAAATTCAGAGTGACTCAATTGGATAAGGAAGTGTTCTGGGACATGTTTGGCGTGTTATTGCTGAAGAGGAACCACTGTGAATGATGCAGCCTACATGATTTTTTTTTTTTTTACCTGCTGAACGTCTCTCTAACAGCGAGGTCTTTAGAGACGGGAAAGGATGGAGGGCAAGGAATGGGAAGGAATTCAGCCATGGCCTTTTAAAGGGAGCATCCCGGTATTTGCCTGGAGTGATTTGGGAAACCATGGAAAACCCAAATCTGGATGCCCAGACGGGGATTCGAACCACCGTCCTCCCGAATGCGAGGCCAGAGCCTACATGAAAACATTGGTTAAGTTGCGTAGTGCCCTTCGTGACAAACGCCGCAGAAATAATGCTAATGGTGATAAACTTCTTCATGACAATGCACGTCCCCATGTTACTGCTCCTGTCCGTGAGATACTCGGCACTTCTGGGTGGGAGGTGCTCCAGCATGCATCATACAGTCCGGACCTGGCACCGTCTGACTTTTATCTGTTTGGTCCCATGACGAAATTCCTGGCCGGCCAACAGTCCGCAGATGGCTACACTCCCAACAAACGGAGTTCAACGAAGAGGGCATATTGAAACTGGTACCGCGATGGGAGAAATGTGTTGAGAAAATTGGTGACTATGTAGAAAAGTAAGTTTGTTTGGTTGTGGTACATATTAAACTATTTGGGTAAAAAATTATTGTGCGTTACTTTCCGATCAGCCGTCGTAATACGACGAACAATCTTTCTCCCTTCAGACTTAACCGGAGTCGATAAATGTAGCATCAGTTTGAAGATTGAAGTGTCCACTTTTCTAACATCTAACAAAGATTTTTTTTGAAACTCAACCAGTAAATGGCAAATTTATGAACAATTAAGATCACGGTTATGCGATAGTTCACAGTCAAGATACTACGCTTCGCTCGCGTCGATAAGGAGCGATCCCACACCACTAGATAGCAGAACAACATATCGAAACCGAGCGTGGTGTTGTAACGGCTAACGTTCTGGCCTCGCATTCGGGAGGACGGCGGTTCGAATCCCCGTCCGGGCATCCAGATTTGGGTTTTCCATGGTTTCCCAAATCACTCCAGGCAAATACTGGGATGTTTCCTTTAAAAGGCCATGGCTGAATTCCTTCCCATTCCTTGCCTCCATCCTTTCCCGTCTCTAAAGACCTCGCTGTTGAGAGACGTCAAGCAGTTAAACAAAAATCATTTTGAAATTTTCACACGGGCCATGGTTGCAATACCGCCAGATATTTCAGTTCACAAATATGCATTTGTTGCTACAAATATAGTTCAGTTCCAAGCTGCTAGTTTTCGCTGGTGTCTCATACCGCTAGATAGTAGCGCGACATATCCCAGGGGTTTTGGATAAACTGTGAGTGTTTTCTAGAGTAAGAAGGTTTTGTTTCTATTAGGGATACGTTTTATCATCCTAATTGTTTAGTAAGACGTTGTAAGTGCTGACAGATAAACAATTTCTACAAATGAGCCGGTTTTTCTTTCAACCTATTACAGACCACCAACCTTTCTATTCATCGCACTAGCCATCTAGTACGTCAAAAAGAGAAGGGAAGAGCGATCAATACATACTGGAATTTTCAGAAAAAGATTATTTGCGAAACAATAACTCATTTAACAGGATATACAATGGTCTTATCTACGAACCTTAGAAGCTCGTTTCCACTGCTCCACCAAACATCGGTGTTTCATTTTCACAAAGAAAAATAGCGTTCTCCAGGACAAAGAGACGAAGTTTTTGGGGAATGGGATTGGTGGATCAAGATTAGAGAAGTTTCGGCACGAGTATCAGAGGAAAATGGTTAATGAGGAATCTGTACAGAATTCAAAAATCTAGACACATGATGAGTGAAAAAAGGATGCAAAATAAAATGTATAATGTGAAACTTAAAGCGAAGATTTTTCTCCCTTGTTTATGTCATTACGCCTCGTCAACGTTAAGGACATTAGAGGCAGGAAAAGACTGGGGACAAGAATCTGAAAGGAATTCGTCCATAGCCTTCTTAAGGCACCATCCCGGCATTCACCTGTGATTTAGGGAAACCATGGAAAGCCGAAACCTGGATGGCTGGACGGGGATTCATCTCGAATGCGAGGTCGCAGCGTTACTGCTCGCCCACAACGCTGGGTGGGAAGGAAAAAGGCCTTCAGGAAGACCAAGGGATTAACGTTGGAAGGGTACAGAAAAGAATGAGCAAATTTGACAGTAATGGAAGAGGGGTAAATGGAGGAAGGACAAAAGAGGACCATGTTTTCGACAAATCTGATTATAGGCTGTAAAGTGTAAACTGTCCAAAATGACGGTAAGTATCTAGTATGAATAACAAAAAAAAAACGAAAAATACTAGACCAGTCTTACTCGTATGATTACTGATAGAGACTGAGGAAATTGTCAACTGCCTTTACAGCCTTACAGCCGACCCCCGCTGCGTAGAGGTAGCGTGCTTGCTTCGCGGTGCATGGGTCGCCGGTTCAAGTCCGGCCGAGGGTATGGGTGGTTTTAATTAAATGTTGTGTGCGTCTTGTGTCGTCCTTACAGAAGATGGAAAATAATCACACTGAAATGAAATGTATACATTGTAAGAGAAAAACACACGTTGGGCTGGCTGTATGGCTAACATGGCCAAATGCCCTTAAAATAATTTAAAAAAAACTGCCTTTACAAATCACACAGCGTCAACTAATGTTGTTTATGGATTTTATATTTACCTGCTAACAGAGTTTAAGTGAGAAGTAAATTTGCTGTTAATCAGATTAAGGAATTGGGATTAGTTTGCAAATGATGGAAAGATGTTCAACCTCGCGTTCTTGTGTGTTTCACTCACCGTCCATTTCTTTCTGCCAGTTAGTGAATGCACGAATTTCCTATTGTCTGTGTTATTTTGTTACGGTGGATCACTGCTTCGAATTCGGCTAAATGACAACTATTTCGGTCGATGATGCTGGGAGCAATAATATATGAATTACAATCGATAAGGGATCAACTAGTCGATATATAAACAGCATAAAATCTACTGTTAAAATTAAATTTGTAACTACATAGAAACTAATCTGCGCCTCGTGAACAACACATTCCACGAACAAAAGTCACACAAAACATAGTTATCCGTTTCAAAGACAGATGATAACACTTCCCTCATTAGTACGTACTACGACCCGCCGGTAGGTATAAAATGCTTGGCATCAGCTAGGGCATGTAGCCGTAAAACCAAAGCTCCAAATTTGACCATAATAACGATGAGTAAAACACATCAAAGGCAGCCGACCCCACAATATTGGAAAATTTTGATTGTGAAGAAGAAGAAGCAAAAGTCTCGTTGAATATATCAGAACTACCATATGTGAAGGATAGGGTTTGACCGAAGTCAGGAGTAAAGGTTATCTGCGATGTTACTGATGGTTACAAAGAAATATTGCAATTTCTTCGGAAACTGGGATTTTAATCGTGTTTATTAGTTAAGAAATCGAATCCTGGAAATATCCGAATTTAAAGACCCTTTCTCTTATAAAAAGTTAGATCTTTTTAATTTTTCGACCAGTCGAAAAGATACTACCGAAATATTTGTTGTATGATCCACAATATAAATAATTTACGTAAAATTAGCTAAGAGGTATTAATTTTCTATAATAATAGTGGAGTGTTAACCAAAAAATCGTGGCAATTTTCTTGTGCAGAAACTGAAGGAATTTCTGTTTAAGCTGACACATTCACTAGCGGAATTCTTTACAATCCAAAGAGTGACGGCTGGTCTAGACGTTTCGATTAATCAAACCAGATAACGTCACCGCAGTGCAATGGAAGAATACCAGGAATACTATCAGACAGCCCAACAACCGAAGTATGCACAGTATCACGACGCCCTGATACCACTGAAAAGCTGTTTCCACTCCCCGACAGTCGATGGGAACAGGATTTTATGTGGAACAGTCCTCGGCAAGTGCAGCTCGTGGCTTCTGGGAGACGTGGCGAGGTGCGATAACAGCGCGACTGTGTTATCGAGACTGACACGCTTCCCAGAACTGAGCTGCGTTCCTGACTAAGGGCACACTGTCCAGTGAGACAGACAGCCAACACACGCCTAGCCTACAATACCTACTCATAGAACTTCATTAAACCCAACTTCGGTGTTAATTAATCGGTTTGGTCTGCGTCCGTCTTCTGCAGTTCACAGTGTTGATGTGGCAGTATAGACGAGAAATTAAAAAAAAAAATCATTTTTTTCAGTTTCGATTCATGGGAATGACAAAAAGTTAGAAAAAAGTGCGCACTCGGTGAGCCGCCAAAGACGATCGACCGCTTTTCTGGCAGATGTAATTTGATCTGTAGAAATCGTTAAAAAAATGTCAGATCTTAAAAGTGGTATAAAATTCGTTCAAAGAAATATAATTGCGATTATATTGAAACCTGTTTCATCCGCGCGGTAGAGTAACTAATGCATTAAATCGATGATACAAGAAACTAAAACTCTAGCGCTTAATATCCCTATAACTCGTTCTAGAATAAATATTTTCGGATCTTATGTTATGCCATTTCATAAAAAAAAGTTGAAAATAAAAGACAAAAAAATTTGCATCGTCAATTAAGTCTTGTGCCATTTTATCAACTGTCGATGAATATTTCTTCTACAGGAGTTGTCATCATTAATATTACGATTAAGATTTTTTTTATATATGCGCCATTCTTTTTGTGCCAGATAACACGGCTTTGCTCAATGCCATCTTCGTAGCTGGGTACATCATTTTTCACAAAAATATCTCTTCGTGTTTTATAATTTAGAACTAATTTCCGAATAAAACTACAACTAGTTCATATTACAACTATATTATTTATTTTAAAAAAATAGATAAAGAAAAACATATCTCCTTCAGCGTTCCTGACTTCAGCGAAGTTTTGTCAGTTACGCCGTGGGCGGCAGTTTAAGCAACATTGGACACAGCTAGTAAGCCGAAGATTTACTCTAGTATCTAGGTGATGGAGCAGGAAAACAAACATATAGCAGAAGCGGAAAGAATGCTAACCGATCTGTCACTGAAATTGAGCAAAAAATCGTGAAACGTTAAAAACTGTATATTTAAGTTCAGGCATTAGCCAATAGGCGTGTTTGGGGGCGTCCATAAATTACGTGAGAGGAAATAGGTGGGAGAAAAAAGTCTACAAAACACGCGAAAGTCGATTTTGGAAAGTGACGGTGTAACCGGCTTTGGAAGGGTGAGACCTAAAAAAAAAGGTCTCAAAAAGTTGCGAGGGCGATTTGAAATGGGGGAGGGGTTGTCTCACGGACCAGATCCCACAGGAGGGGGGGGAGTCGGACCAGATCTCACGAAGTCTCAACAGGGGGGGGGGGGGGTCCGGAAATCCGGAAAAATGAAAAATATCTCACGAAATTCATGGATGCCCCCTTTTCTGAAGAAGACAGCAACTATTAGTTGCTAAATAGAAAATGCAACTTATCCGACGGTTCAGTCAGAATATAAATAACCTGAATTGCATCATCTTTTACTAAGGGAGCGTCATTAACTACATGACTCGGTCTAGGGGAGAGAGGGGTTGGAAAGCTACGCAGGATACGTGAGGGGTAGGGGAGGGGGAGGAGGGAGTTCCGAGCCATGTCACGTAGGTTTCCATTCATATTAGTTGTCACAGTTAAAATGAGGTACATTTAATTATCTCTGTATGTAATTTATGACAGTCCTTCAAGAGACAACAGTAAAAAATATGTTCTGGAATCAATAGGGAAAAAAGCTACGTGTTACGTGGGGGAACCGGGGGGAGGGGGGTAGAGGCAGAAGCCAAGTTGGGCCACGTGGGGGAACAGGGAGTTCACTGCTCAAGCTACGTAGTTTATGGACGCTCCATAATCACTGTGTCTGAGAGTTAAACGGACTTAAATTCGCCATCTTCACCTATGCAACTGACTCGAAGTAAGGCCGTTTATCGGAAAGTATGCGAGTTGTCAGTGGTTGTAAAAGCCGGAAGGTCGTCTGCTGTGGCAGGTGGCAGTGATTCCCAGCAAGGTGCTACTCAGTGGGGTGGCAGGCCATGCGTGACTTAGCGTGGGAATGGGGCCAGGGAACAGGCCTATACCAACAACAGCCAGCCGGCCGATTGCCAAACCAACTGGCAGCTCACATCTGCCCCATTCATCTCTTCTCATAGCCTCAGTCGGACCTCCTCATCTTACTGAATCATATGTATCTTATATCATTTAAATACATTCCGATTACCATCCGAAATGGTAGATTTGTTGTAATTGTAAAATGCACGTTGCTGTATTCGCAGTACGGTTGAACTTGAGAAATAGTATTTCTGAAGCAGGAAACGAGGAGTGATTCACGGTGTTCAATTTGAAGGTCTCACCTGCAATGAAAATTGTAGTGTGCAGTCCCGCAACAACGCATTAAGATCAAACTGGCTGGATATTGGCTTCTTAGTTATTTTTCCTCGTTAAAATGACTACCTTCTTTCGAACTGTATTTACTTTATCTAAAATAATGGAGGGTAGTTTTTCATAGTTCATCACGTATCTTGTGTCTGGTTTTAATTCCCCTCTTCTACTTTTAGTAAAAGATATCAGGTTTATCTTTTCCCTACTTGATGCTTCACAATTTTTCCATTGTTTATCTTCCATCTATGAATTTACGCTAAACCTTGCATCACTGCAAAATACACATGGACAGTCTTCTCGTAGAAATATTAAGGGAATCGAAAATGGATCCATACCTCAGTTTGAGTACCTAGGATACTTTTTTTAAAGCAAAAAAAAAAGTTAACTTCAAAATCTTTTTAAAGTACCTTTGAATTCTCCTGAAAATTATAACAGCAGCCGATTTTTTTTTATTCCTTTTCCATCCATCCCGAGAAACTAAGAGAAAGATTTGTTTTATATAACCTGTATTAATATTTGTTTAAAATCTTAAATTCTTTTTTGCGAAACAAGTATTTTAAGAGAAGCCTAGAAAATGTTTTGTTACTAAAATATATGTGATTGCAACATAAACATTTATCTTCTCTGATAATCGACATAACAGGTCATTTGTATAATTTCAACCTTCGCAAAGTCTGAAACTCAATCTAACACTTGAAGGTCTCCTGACTATCGCATCCTGTAATTAATTATTTTTTTGCTTCTGGCTTTATTCCTCGTTGACGTGGAAGTCATTTGGGACGTGAAAGCACTAGGGGCAACTGGTAGGAAGTCAGCCATGGCCTTTTGGATAAACCATCATGGCATTCACCTGGAATGATTTCTGGAGACCGTGGAAAACCGAAACCTGAATGGCCGGACGGGGATTCGAACCTGCTTCCTCACGAATGCGAGGCCAGATGGTCACCGCTCACCCACCACGCTCAGTTGACAATACAATCTGGGAGAGCAGTTTCACATAGTTTAGTAATTCTTCGCCACCTCTATCGCCAACGCATTTTATTATTCGGAACGAATTTGTGAAACTGTTAGATACTGTTACACCTGACAGTTAGCGAATTAATCAGACGCACAAAAAAAAAAAACCTGAAGACAGGTTTTCAGAGTTCATCACGTATAGTGTCTGGCTTTGCTTCCCCCTCTCCTACTTACAGTACAAGATGCCAGGGTTATCTTTTTTTCCCCGATTTGACCCTGCAGAATTTTTCCATTGTTGATCTTCCATCTATGAATCTACGCCAAAAACTTTCTTCACAGATGAACAATAGACCTTATTTAACATCATGGCTACTTCTTCTTCACGCCAGGTCGTTCTGTGGTTCTGGTTCCACGTTAAGCTGTAGGTGCCGGAGGAAAGGATCTGGCCGTCCTACCTTTGACACAATGGCTTAATATGCTTCCTGCGGGAGGATCCAACCAACCTTTCGGTTGTGGACTAAGTTCTTTATTGTACTTCATCTACAGTGGTTAAGGTTTCCATTATAGAAAATCATGTCAGTTTATATCTAACATGTTAATAGTTCGTCCATTTAGTGGTTTTAAGCCAGCATTCACCTCAAATGACTATTGGAAATCTAGATGGTTCGACCAATCATCCGGCAACCGATTAGTGACTCACCAGAATATAGACTCGGACGATACCTGTTGTCGAGTTTGAAGCAAGAGCTTCGACAGTTCCCTTTCACTTCGATTAACGCCTATCTACAAACATTTGAGCTATGTTTCGACAATAAGCAGACAGATGGCGACACTGTCCTCTTACTTTCTGCTCCTAGCACGGTTCATTTTCAACGTCGTTCACTGTCGGTCAAACCTTAGTTGTGATAAAAGAAGATTACCCCTATTCAAACAAGGCATTCATGCAAATGCAGTTGTGCAATGATTGTGTCAGCAGTTGGGCCTGGGCTATCGACCTGTTGAGGCGCCTGTCGGTCATTAAGTGGCTCGGATTGCAGCAGTGAGTCACCAGCAGCCCGCCAGCCCGTCTCAACGCATCACTCACTGCAGTACGTGGCCGCTTCGCCTAACAGCTCGGATACTCATCAGGAAAACAAATTACTATGAGTCAGAAATAAGGAACAATATACCTCGCTTCACTTCCTTCTGTCGTCACAAACATAAAACTGTTGTCAAGCCAGTCTGTTACAGCCTGCGAGCTACCATTTCAGCCTCGCATTACAACGGTCACCGGTTCGAGTCTCACCTTAAGCATGGGTGGTTTTAGTAAAGTGTTGTCGATATGTTGCATTATCTGTACTTAGTTGAAGCAAAATGTAATAGGAACCCAATCATGCATATACTACAACCATGATAACACTGGAGCTAGTTAGCCAAAACCCTTATCTAAATATGCATGTTCAAAAGAAGTCGGTTGAAATGAACTCTGAAAGCTATGGAAATAAAAGCGAGAAAACTGACTTTCTATGCTGCAACCTGCTCCAGCACTATTTCTGTTTATTCTAGCACGTGTTTCAGAAACACTTTCTACTATGCCGATTTCTGAAAGATTCAGATTTTTTGCGAATATCTTCTTTACATTGGCCCATAAAAATGAGTGAATTATTAGGTCCTATACGACATCAAAAAGTGCGTAACATTTCGCGATCTCAAATTTCTTTATTAACTTGCTAATATCAATTTTATTAAAAACTCTCTTGTTACTGATCAAAATACTGGACTCTAATTCAAACTTTTCAACTTAGTTGAAAACTTGCCTGTCCAACCTCAAGTCATTCAATGGTATATTTCAAGAACGTAGAGTACGTACTTGAAGTCTTGTCGGCTACAGGGTATGGGTGTGTAGCGAGTGTTTATATCTGTTTGCCAGTCGCCGAAGGCAGTACAAATGTATTCTCTCTTATGTACAGTACTTGAGGCGAAAATTGTGGACCATCACAGCATTAACACGGGTGAATACACAACACCGTATGATCAGGTTCAAACCGAGTTTCTTTTCTCCTCAAAGCCCTTCCCTCGACGTTATACTTGTAGCACGTTCCACCAAACGAAAAAAATTTCATGTCGCAGTGCTAAAGTCACGCAATGGGTTATAGTTAACGCCAAAAAGTAAACCGAGCAGTTCTTCTAAGTAATTAAATCTGAAGTTTTAAGTTATCAATCTGGACGAGTTAAAGTGCCACCTCCAACCTCGTTCCACGACTATGATTTTTCGTAAATAGTTCGAAGCATAACGAGATGAAATACAGTTTGGACAGGAAACATTTCATTACAACATTAAGAGGTTGACAGACACATTGCAACAGTTTTTTTTTTTCTGTCCCTTAAATACTTCAATCGTCAAAGCAGCAGCAAAATATCAGCATCAAAACATTTTCGAGATATTATTAATCAAAATACCACGTAATATCCGTCTTACGTGTAAACCGAGAAGGAAGTATTGTTATCGGATGAAAGACGTGTGATATTTAACAGAAATGCTATCGCATCATAGTGGAAATCGCTGATGCTTTAATTGGTGATGTATGATGCTCCATATTATCCGTATATTGGAGTGAAAACATTGGAAAGTGTAACGAAATGCGTAGTAGAATGGTAAACAATGAAAATAGTTGCAGAAAAAAGATATAAATCAATTTATCAGTAACATAATTGGGGAAATTGTATGTAGGATTAAGGATAAACGAATGACTTTAGGATACAGAATATTAAAATATTAAAAGAACTGGTAAACACAACTGACGCTTTGGATAAGCCCAAAACTTGGATTATCTTTTGCAGAACTGCATTATCCCGAGCGTCCAATAAGGAGATCGAGTGAATGGGCATTGCGCACAGATGGAGGCCAATATCTGAGAAGCAATATGCCGGGATCAGCTGGTCAGCAGCGAACCGCAAATACTTCGCAGTCCTTCTGGAATTCGTTGTATATGGCATAATTCCATCGGCTGGAGCGAGCCCCCACTGGACCAGCGTAGCAGCGTAAGCAAAACTTGGTTCTGTAAACGCCATGATAATGTATACATCCATATGCTCTCTAGAGTATTAGGAAGGGAATAAAAGTTCTCTACGATTCGATATTTGTAATATATCCATATTTCAGTCATACGTGGCCACCAATGATAATACAAAAACGTTTCCGTGGTCGTATCAATGTGAAGTATAGAAACAGCACGGCGTTATTGGTACCGCGAATTTCACTCAGCATTCACTTCTTCAATATTTATCGATTACTCAAGAGTAACTAGATCAAATATCCCCTTCCAAGATAGTGTATTTAAGTAATGAATTCTAATGAAATACATGAGGGTAATTTTATTTAAAGAGCAACAAGAAATGCAGAGATTAATGCCAATTTTATTTTAACTTCATTGATGGTAGTCTAAGCATTTTACGAAAAACACATTTCAATCGTCAAGAAGAAACTGTGTTAACCCTGCACTCATTGTGGATGACTAACACCTGTTGTCAACAATGAAGATATTAAAAAATTACGAATTGATTAATAGGGGTCTACATGCTGTGGATACGCAGACAGGAATATTTTTATTCCTATGGCTTTATGCCTCGTGTACGTCGAGGCCATTAGAGGCGGGAAAAACTGTGAACAAGGATCGGGAAGGGATTCAGTCATGGCCTTTTAAGGTACGATCCCGGCATTCGGCTGGAGTGATTTTGGGAAACTAAGTAAAACCGAAAACTGGATGACAGGGCGGGCGTCCTCCGAAATGCGAGGCTAGATCGTTAGGCAGGAATACTGAGATTGAATACTTCAAATCGCCACTTAAACGTTTTAAATAGAACATAACAAAACACTTCCAAGACGAAGTTGATAATTTTAATAATCACAAGGGCAAAAATTACACCTTTCTATCGGGAAAACGGTAAAATATATGGAAAAGATGGCCGTTATGGTGCTAGAGGAGGCTAATTTTTTTTAATCTTCATCCGGAGAGAAATATTTTGACATTAATTTCTCTACATTCCCTCCAGTCTGGCATTCGGGAGGACGCGGGTTTGAATCCGTTCGACGGGAGGTGGTCGTACTTAGGAAGTGACTATTTAATTAGAGAATGCATTTGAATCTTCAACTGAGATTCCATATCCGTGTCTCTTCCCAAACACCAAGTCTCACTGCTTCCTGTTCCAGAAGAAAGTCTGAGAACGTGTTCAAACCGTAAGGCGGAAACAAACCGAGACGTAGGAAATTGGCACTGGTCAAACGGCGCGTGGGAAGCGGCTGGACACAGAGGTGGCCTTGTCCGAGCCATGGGCCTACTTCCCACAACACGACACTCTGGCCTGCACAAATCTTGAGTTAGAGCACGTAAGGGTACAGTTTAAGCTAATCTCGCAGTTCCTTGGGTCTTAATCGAAGGAAGAACGTATTGATAGCTCAGTGGATAAGAGGTTCCAATCCTGGAGAACCAGTAATTATTGTAAACATAAGTGCTACACATGGACGTTCCATGGTTCAGATTCCACGCCAAAATGTAGGTACCAGAGGGAACGAACTGGCTGTCCTGTCCCAGACACACGCCTCCTTCTGTCTGATCCAACAAACCTTGGAGTCGTGAAATAAGTTACTTTTTTATTTTAAAAAAGGTCTCTGCGACCATTTAGCCAACTCCAATTTATTTTGTACTAGCTGTTGTATCGGCTTCATTCAATCTGGGACGCTATAGGGGAGACAGCACAACAATTAATGAATCCCACCCATGCCCTAAGCCGGACTCGAACCGGTGGCTTACAATGCTAGGTCAGCGTGCTAGACCCTACACTGCCAGCGCCCGCAAATAATTTAAATGAAATGAAAGTAAGAATGTGGACAAATAAATTCAAGGACACACAATTCGGGAATTATATAGAGCGGTTTCTATTAACTACAAACATATAAAGTGAAATTTGGTATATTTAAGGCACGTAAGAACCAATGACAAAAATAAGAAAATTCCAAGCTGAATAATTCTTAAATTTGTGGGTTATGAATTATTTCCCTCATGTGTCCTAAATTTTATTCCTCAGGCATGATTGATTGTCGATTGAGTGTACGTTTTCTGAATAAATACTCTCTCTTACAACGAAATTCTCGGTAAACTAACGGAAGTCTTTCTTCGTGTAAACGTAGTAACAGTTATTCGATATTTAGGACAATGAGCAACTCGACAAATTTTCCATGCGTGATATTTCTCGGTGAGTCACCGAGCAATAACCTTGCCTTTCAAGTGCCACATTAAGAGACGGATCTTGGAATTTATTCTGAAAATAATAATGAAACTTTTGAGACTCACTTTTTACTATACATTTTTGTTACTTGATACTTAATGGATCGTCAGAAACGTGGTCATTAGAATCTTATTGCCAACGAACGGGGAGCCAATCAGCCATCGCCTATGAGGAAACCATGCTTTGGCCTGGAGAGAATTCGTGGGAACCGTGCAGATGCAAAATCTGGATTGTCGGAGCATTAACTGAACCCAGATAAATGCAAGCTTCAACGTTTCTTCATACTCACCAGACTTAGTTGAGATCCAGTGATCCACCAAGAATAGGCAGACAATAAACGAACCGTGCTATGCTGCGCAAGGTCTTGCTATTTCACCTGACCTCAAACTGTCCCTTAAGATTTGAAATTCCCTTACAGATAATCCGAACTATAATTTTTCCCGAGTGTCTCCTTCTTGCAATGAAACTGTACTGAGAAAAATTACTAATTCTTGTAACGCATTTGAAAGCGTGTAAGTTTTTCACTGCTAAATAAACACATAAAGAAAAATGTTTTGCCCCCATCTGTAAAATGTTAATGCCGGAAAAATAAAACAAAAACATGTTTAGAGTTGACGCAAGGTCGTCATGAGGTACTTAGGAAATTATGTAATTACGTTTCATTCATGAAAAATTTTACATGTTCAACAAACGAATAAAAATATGCACTAGTGACATTTCTTTATTCCAAAAGTTTTTTTTCTTATGGCTTTACGCCTTGTCGACGTCGAGGCCATTAGAGGCGGGATGGGACTGGGGACTAGGAACGGTAAGGAATTCACCCATGGACTTTTGAAGGAAGGAAGCATCCCGGCAATCGCCTAGAATGATTTGAGGAAACCATGGAAAACTGAAATCTGGATGCCTGGACGGGGATTCGAAACCGCGTCCTCCCGAATGCGAGGCCAGAGCGTTAACTGATCACCCACCACGCTCGGTATTCTGAAATAAATAAAGAAGATTGCATATGCAGACGTGTCTTACGAATTCTTTCCTCAAGACTCTCTGAAAAAAGAAAGCGTGTGAACGTTTCATAAAGCATAAGAAGCGGTTTTAACTTTTTTGTTTTGTTTTACTTTTGCTACGAGGCTACACAACTAGCTCCACAAATTTTTACATTTTATTTTTATTTGTGACCTAAATATTTCGTTTTTACGCATTGTGAACATCGTAAGATGAACACATCAACTAATTAAAATACCGATACTCTTCGGCCAACTGCAGCCACAGCCGTGCAAATTAGAAAACGATGCTTTAGTTCTTGCCTTGTAGAGTTGCAATAACTATTCGTTGAACAGATGAAGTTGTAAAAGGAGAGAGATTTTCTTGTATGCTCATTTATGCCTCTCTTATAGATGTTTTCTCTTAGTACTAGGAGACTAGATAGATAGACATAAGCAACGTTTTCGAAGTAGGAATGTTTGCCGCTGCAGATCGCTGTTGTGAACTGGTATCCCCCCGGCGGTGTAGTTTATTAGCTTACGGGGCCTAGTAGTGAGAACTTCAGCCCTTTCTCGCGGCGCGTGAAGTCAGTAATTTCAGACGCCGCTGCACACAATCAAGGGGTGCTGAAGCCTGTTTCCTCTCCAGGGATTCCGTTCGGACTTGACGCGAGTTTCCCTCGCAGGCTTACAAATTATCTAACCCCCACTAGGCACGAATCGCTCAGATATGCTTACAACTTAAGTCACAGTCCACACAAATTGTGTTCAGAAGATTGGAGGTGAATAAAAGGATAATTTCTATTCGTATCCCACAAAGCTTTGAGATGAACGGCAGGGGCAGGTACTACTGATAACACAATATTATTTAAATTATATTATTCCATCTTTTGCTGGCGGTCGGGTTATTATCGGACACGTTTTGCCTCTTTTTGTCGTGGCATTTCAGATACGAAAATTAGGTTAAAAAAAAAAGTTCTTTGACATTTTCGTTAAAGTTATTTTTCGATTTTTAAAGAGTTTTTTTCATACATTCATAATTATTTGTGTTTGGATAATATACATTATCTTCTTTTACACTAGTGTTGCGAGGTTACGTAACTACCGCCTTTGAGCATAAACTTTTTAAAAGTCATTTGTCAAAAATACTAAGAGACAATATACAAAATACGTAAGCGTCTTCTCGTTGTTCATTTCCTTCCTCTAGACTCATTTTGCTTGATCAGGGGTGTTGTTAGCAAGGCTTTCTAATTTGTATGTCCCAGAAAACTTGTGTTTTCTACTTTGTTTTGATTTATTATTCTGTTACGAGTTGTACGAAAGTAAAAGGAAGAGATCAGAAGAGGGAGACATGGCATTATGTTATGCTGGGGAATACTGTTTTTGTTGGAAAATGTTTGATTTTCTGCACGTTTATGTATTTTTCAGAACCTTCGCCGGAAGATGGAGCCAGAGGCAGGCTCTGAAACGTCGCTTTGTATTTCTATTGACGCGCTATCCTGGTGGAAAGCTCGAGAAGTTTTTACGCAACGTTAATGAGGTCTTTCTTGTTATTTTTTTACTTATCCCTTGATTTTGTTTTTCAGTACATATTTTGATTGCTAAAGATACCTAGACGGTAGTCAAACCGTATCCCACAGTAAACATACCATCAGTATGGCATTACCTGTGTTGAAAAAAAGTCTGAAAGCAATTCTAGATACTTTTCTAATGAATTATATATATTTATTGATCATCACTATAGACAGCGGAAAAATCCAGTGAACAGAATTTTAAAATTTTAGCGATAAAAAAAAAAAAAAAAAAAAAAAAAAAAAAAAAAAAAAAAAACCTCTGAGAATCATAAATTGGTCAGGTCGGGAATAGTTTCTTTTCCACGAAGTAATAAACCTGTTCGGCAAAATCTTTTAGTTGTCCACTAAAGAAATAACAGTTCACCCCAAAACAACCAGGGTTTCCGATCCGATTTTTGTGGAACAAGAACTGATACTCAAATTTGAAGACCGTAAATTCAGTTTGTTTATAACTGCTTTTTATTTATTCAGAAACGTCAGAAGAAATTATTAAGAAATCGTTTTTTTTTTTTTTTTTTGCTAATGGCTTTACGACTCGACAAAGTCAAGATGATTAGAGGCGGGAAAGGACTGGGGGTAAGGAATGGGAAAGAATTGGGCCATGAAATTTTGAAGGAAGCATCCCGGCATTTGCCTGGAGTGATTTACGGAAAACCCAAATCTGGATGCCTGGGATTCAAGCCCGCGTCCTCCGGAATGCGAGGCCAGAGCGTTACCGCTCACCCACTGGCTCCGTAGTTTCTAACCATGGATAAACGAGAATTGAACAACACAGTCATCGCTGCACTTCATAATATACACTGACAAGAGTTTGCTTGTAGCGTATAGGCTCCATTTAATTTCTTAGCACATAAATCAGCACAATGTGTCAAAATACCAAGACGGCGCAATAATTCCTCTTCTAACGCCAGAACCTACGTATTTCACAAAAAAAGAACGCAAACGTTTAGTTGGAGACTTATTGTTTTATTGAACTACCTGTCGGAAAATTTTAAATACGACTAATGTTTCTGTAGATTTCTTGGAATAGGTGGATTTTTTATTTTTTGCAAGATACTGTGGGTGGAGTGGGTTTAAGAAAAACGTTGGGAGATGAAGCTACACAATACGGTAAGGTAATTAATTTAGTCACCTGAGCTCAGAACGTAAGTTTTAGAGTCTTAGTGTTTAAACTTCAGTCATAAGCGTGATGAAGGTGGTAATCTTTGATATGATTCAGAACATATACTGTACGTGTAGACGGAAAATTCATTTCTACGTTTTAGTTTTGTTTTCACTGTATACTAAAGTAGTTACACCAGAAAATTGATTCTCAGAATTCCAAATGACGCAGGAAACTTTCAATAATATGCAATGAAAGTGAAGTTTTGGACATCAGGTTGATGTCGACACCTGAGGCACGGAGATAAGTCATCCTGCACTCAGCCGAGGTGAGTTACTAAATGTCAGATGCAACAGAGATAACAGTCAGACATCTCGGCGGCATGTCGCTTAGGATCACGCACCAGGCAGGATTATCGTCAACATCAAACTGCAAAGTTCAAATATTTTCATACTGATAACGGGTATGTAACTTATCAGTCAGGAATTACAAAAAACGAGTTGCAGTTAGAACTGCGAAACAGTACATAGGTAACAAGCAGTTGTAATATGTTACCAGCGGTGAGCCGTAACGCTCTGGCATCCAATTCGGGAGGACACTGGTTCGAATCCCAGTGCGGCCAACAAGATTTGTGCGTTCCACGGTTTCCCCAAATCACTCCACGCGAATTTTGGGATGGTTTCTTCAAAAGGCTATGATAAAATTCCTTCACGTTCCTTGTCTTTAGTCCTTTCCTGCCTCGAATGACTTCGAGGTCGGCGAGACGTAAAGCCAAAAAAAAAGGTGCTGAGTGCTTTCTGCAGCAGTGTAAACCGTAAGACTTTTGTATTCATAACGAGATGAGGTGTAAAAAATAATATTTATACTTCATTGTAGAGAATGGGCCTGATTTTATCGTGCTTCACTCAAGACAGGAGTTGTCTTTTTTTTTTTTTTTTACTTAAGGCTTTACGCCTTGGGGAGCGTGCACAAACTACGTGGCTCGGTCCGGGGGGGGGGTGTGTGGATGGAACGCTACGCTGGGCTACGTGGGGGGAGGGGGGGTTCCGAGCCAGACCACGTAGCTTTCCTTTCACAACAATTTTCACAGTTCAAGTTAGGAACAGAACACACAACAGCATGTGAATATTTATTTCCCTCAGTGAATTATCTCCGTATGTAATTTACGATAGTGTGATGAGAGAAAATAATACAAAATGTCTTCTGGAACCAATAGGGAAAAAAGCTACGTGCTACGTGGGGAGGGGGAGCGGGGGGGTAGAGGCAAAAGCCACATAGAGCTACGTGGGGGGGAGGGAGGGGTTCACGGGAGGCCAAAATGGAGCTACGTGGTTTATGCACGCTCCCTTGTCGACGTCGTGGTCGTTAGAGGCGGGAGAGAACTGCGGGAATGGAATGGGAAGTAATTCGTCCATGGGCTTTTAAAGGAAGCATATTGGCATTCGCATGAAATGATTTTGTGAAATCATGGAAACCACAAACCACGCTCGGCTACAACAAGGTTTTTATTCTTTATTTCAGCCATACAGTCAGCTCAATGTGTTTGTTTCTCTTACAATGTACAGATTTCATTTAGGGTGATTATTTTCCCTCTTTTGTAACAATATAAAAACGCTGGTAAATACACCTCTCCAAAAACATTCACCTTTATTGAAAACAACAATAGAGTTATTGGTGGGATACTTGTCTTTGCCTAACCATGCAAACTTCAGAATACATCATTCATTTTGATATTTTCATGTTAAAATATATGCTGCCAGTATTCGCCACCATCCAAGCGAAATAGTGTGGGGGTCGACTTAGGGACCGGGATCCGGCTTTAGTTACTTTACTTTTTTCACGTAACCTGCTGAACGATTTTAACTACTCTATGTTTTAACTTTCAGGTCAGAGTAGAATCCACTGTGCGTGAGGCGTGCCTGTGACGGGGTAGGAGCGGACGATTGGCAAAGCGCCGCGCCTATCACCGATCGTGGCGCGCCGAACAATAACAGTGAGTGTTTTTGTTTTTGCTCTTTAATCCATTTACCGGCGCGCGAGCGGTATCTTTTTGTTGTTATTTCTGGTGCTGTGGATTAGCCCGTCATTGATAGCGGATGCGACAGGCTGCTGCCAGTTGCAGTAATAACACGATTGTTTGGGACTAGGCTCGCACATCCCCCAGCCGCGTTCGATAAAACACACACCTAGCGTAGGTTTCCAAGACTAACCTGCACAACCTGATCTCAACACGCAAAGAGTGACAAAAAATATCACAATCATTACCTCTTCACCCGCTTCTTGGTCTTTAAAACAAATAACTTGGGCGACGGCATCCAAAAGCCACCTAAAAAAAAAATCTTACCTACTGAGATTTCGCTGGCAGCTTGATTGCAGTGGCTCCGTCTTGCATAAATTGTTCAATATGTAACAAATAAGTAATTATTTAAACAAAAAAGGCTATACTAGATGTTATAAACGTCAAATAAAGGGCTCTGGTACTAATTAGACAGCTAAAATGAAAAACAGTAGATACTACTTGTATTATTTTTCCATTTTATAAAATAACTTCTACTGAGCAAGATTTAACCATCTTACATTTAACAGCGAATAGCTACAGCAATGTAAAGACGACTCCACCGCATGGCTGCCAATCCCGTACATAAAAACACACCAGAAATTTACTGTTACTTGTATCCAGTGTTGAAACTACACTTTATTTTTGGTCCGGGTACTTTATCCTAACCATAAATTATGCCTAAATACTTTATTTATGGTGAAAGATATAAGTGATATAACGTTCAGTACTCTTGTGCAGAGTTGATTTCCAAACGACAAAACGAAACGAAACGCACAGACTCGAAAAGATTTTTTTCTGAGGGAGACGGTAAAAGTCTCTAACCCATGACATTTCACTTACCTGTATATATACTGTACCCGCCATTTCTGACTTTTACTGAAAGAGCAATCAATTTAAAATGACGAACAGAAAATAGAGCGTCCTTAAATTTAATTAAAAATGAGTTGTCCATTTATTTATAAATTTAGATTTAGTTACCAGTTATTCCACTTTGAAAGGAAACAAAAAATTAGTAGCTAGTTCAACAACCAACGAATAAAAATGTATTTAACATAATGAATATCTAAATTTAATAATACTTTTCTTTTCATATACGTTTTAGTTTCTTCTTCCAAAGATAAATATACTTTTTTTAACTGTAATAGTATCGTTAATAATAACAACTTTGAGCAGCTAGACACATCAGCAAAATATTTGTACTCTGGTTCTCACTGGCGCGTTTGACGTGGGAACTCGCAATGCGCCGTGGATTCCAATAGCTATCTTCCCGGCCAATCAGACTGCGGTTTCTTCCCTGAATCGCTGATAACGAACTTTACCACCGATCGCATTTCTGTCTCCAAATTCTCTTTCGTGTTGTAAAAAAAACTCGACATACTTTAAATCAGAGCTTGCACCGTGTGACGATATTAAGTGACATATTCTCTCTCCTTAAGATACTTCTTCTTTTATTGAGTTTTTCGTTATCAGTAAGACATTATGTCTCGCAAAAAATAACAGAAAAATGTTTACGGATGTGTTGAAGGGTATGCGCTTCAGTACATCAACTGAGGACAGTGATTTGATCCACTGAGTCTTATTGATATTTGTACTTAATGTAGGCACAGAGTAAAGACAAAATTGAAGCGGGAATTATAAGTGATTCTCAAATGCTAAATATTTATATGGTGAAACATAATTCTTGATCTAGGCCGAAATTAATTTATCTATGGACTCAGATAGGGGCTCTTATAACTAAAGCCACTGTATCACAAGAACGCAAAGACTTAAGACGCTTATTAATCGGCGACTATAATCAATACCCCGACGGTTAAGGTACGGTTAGTAGCCTACACCTTCTTCTCCACACCACATATAAATCCTGCGCGCATCGCTTCTATACTACCACAGAAGGCAAAGTCAGGGGTGGAATATTTTCGTCTTCCCAACTGATTTCAGATTAGTACTATAAACTACTTTGATATCAAGACTTTTGAAAACTAGTGTCAATGGTTTTTTTCGCCTCGTCGACGTCAGGGTCAATTAGATATGGGAAAGAATTAGGGCAATGAACGGGAAGGAATTCGGCCACTGCCTTTTAAAACAACGATCCCGGTATTCACTTAGACTGATTTCGGGAAACCATGTAAAATCGAAAGCTTAATGGCCGGACGGAGATTCGATCCTGCGTCCTCTCGAATGGGATGCAAGGGCTTTACCGCTCATCCACCACGCTCGGTAGAACACTCATGGAAAGATACCTGTTTTCAGGAGCCGCCCTCATGAGGCATTAGAAAATCAGCATTCAGGAACAAGAGTTTTGGCCATGTCTACGTTCATAGACCTGCCAAATATATTTTTGTATATTTAGAATGTTGGATATCTGAAAAAAAAACGCCGAAGGACCTACAATGAAAGAGGTCTGTAGTAAATTTTTTTAATCTCGCGTTTTGAGAACTCTTGTGGTAGAGTACAGTGAAGTTAGGTTCCATTTCGGTGGAGTATATTATCGATCTGGTACCTATACCGACGTCATTACGCACACAGAACTTTTTTTTAAGCGAATGTTCCGGTATCGGAAAAATTAATTAGACCGCGGCGATAGCGCGGTGTAACGAGACGAAATCGAGCGGCGGGGTTACGCAAGGCAGTTATCAGGGTGCGGACGTCCCATTCCGAATCGTAATCTGCGTTAATCCAAGCGCGCGCCCTTAACGGCCTACTCGCCCGGTCAGGTTGCAATTTCCTCCGCCGGTATCTCCAGTGGCGCTAGGTGCTGTTTGCCCGAGTGCTGATAAGACATCTACCACCTCCCATACAGGCTTCACCGTGAATGAAGCCGGCAACGACGACTTTTTAAGCAACGATAACGTCAGTTCATACCAAACAGTGCTGTACATTAGGTGGCCAATCGAGTCGAAAATCGTGATTCTGCTAAATGGAGTCATACGACTCCTGTGGGGTCGCTAGTTCCTTCCCTCCGCATGTTTACTTGCGTGGCGAACGTTTCCAGATCTAATGTGTTATTTTTTTATATATGTTTATGAGGATGAAAGAAGGGAGAGTCAAAAACATGGTTCGAGTTCATTTTAGCCTACTCTTTCGAAGGATACCAAGTATCATGTTCTATATGTTAGACGAATTACCCTCAACTGTGTTGTATGCCCTCAATCAGTACGCACAATGGACCGGTTTGGGATCTAATCTAGTACTTTGGCACACACTCTGGTGATTAGGGAATTTTGTCTCTTTCATCTCTCCTATCCTGCTATCCTAAACTCGAATGGTCATAGCTCTATTTCACTGTGGGGACAGCTGTACCCTGTTCACTGTCAACTGGCTGCTCAAGTTCATGTTCCTCTCTCCCCACTCCTCTTCCCACCACCCCCACCCATTGCCTATTCCTCCGAGTAGACAGCTCTGTCTAGGTGGGAAGTCTGTCCTCTTCGCAGAGGAACAGGGATAGAGCAGGTTAACCTTGAGTCGCCTCTGTTAATTGAAAGCACTACAACCAGCGTCGAACTCCCAGCATCGTCACCGAGCGTGGTGGGTGAGCGGTAACGCTCTGGCCTCGCATTCGGGAGGATGCGGGTTCGAATCCCGTCCGGCCATCCAGATTTGGGTTTACCAGGGCTTCCCCAAATCGCTCCAAATGTATGCCGGTATGGTTCCTTCAAAATGCCATGGCTGAATTCCTTCCCATTCCTTGCACCCAGTCCTTTGCTGCCTCTAATCACGTCTAATTCGACGAGGCGTAAAGGAAAGTAATAGTATCTTACGTGGCACCTCTTTTTATTTTAAACAACTTTCATAACGCAACTCGCAGTGAACATGCATCAAATGATTTCTGAAGAATTTGATAGTTGATTCATCCAGTTCTGGTTTCCCTTGTTTTCCCGATACCACTCCAACTAGTGGTAGGGGTAGGACGTTACTGAAGTCCGCAAAATACTTCTTTCCATTTCGCTGTGAATAATACTCCAAATTTACCGTTGCATACGTAAGCAATATCTGAGCCAGAACAATTGCATTTTCTGCATTAATGACGAGGTAAGGTAACTGCGATCTTGAAAATAACTACAGTACGAGATAACTAGTTTCAACGTTTAAACACAACAGTATTCTATATTATGAATTCTATCCTTCCATTGAGAGGGATAATTGACAAGTACTTGAGTAACAAATAACATCCCACGTCGTAAGTCAAAGCGACAACTCTGAAAACCATCTATCAACTCTGACGTAACATAGATAAAAGGATAGAAATGCACGGTTTTTGAACAGCTAAAATATCGTAATGTTTTTGTGGACTTAAAAGTATATTTTTTTTAATGTAAAGAGGTAGATACCTCGTTCTCACCGTTAAAACTATGTTGAAACAACAGGGAGGACTAAACAATTTTTATCTCCAGCTTTTAAAGTTATTCGATGGATAGTCACTCAAATCCGGGCTAGGATCACTTAAAAACAAGCGGAAGAAATCGCATTTTTCCGCTTTGTCTCAACCATTCCACTATGCGACTAAAGTGATTAGAAGAAACTGTAGAAAACCGTCTCTATTTGATTCAAACCAAGGTGTATTTTCATCTTTTCATAGCTATTCCGTTATCTTTTAGGGTTGCCGCTACAATCTAATATAATTTACTTCTGGCTCGCACAATCGAGCGATTAGCAAATTCAGGTGGAAATTGAGTGTGTCACGTAGGACCCTCGCGAATATAGATCCGAAATATTTTATTATCCTTAGAAAACCCACTATTAACTGACTGCGGGGATGTGATAAATGTTACTTAGCCCGCAAATCCCACAAAATTTACCAAAGAAAAGTGATCAAGATTTCCAAGGAGAACCATTTCAAGCTGTAAAGTCTTAAAGAATTTTGCGAACCTTTCTTCTGTCACCTACTTTATCAACTGCCTTATAACCGAGAACTGTGAGTGACGACAGGTTCAGTCTCTTCAAATCATACTTCCAGAAATAAGTATTTAAACCTTTATTTGATTGAACAAACTGCAGTGTTGATCATAGCTACATTTTAGGACCTTCTTGTTATGTTCCATGCAAACAACCAACTACGTATGCTTCATTTGAATTCACATTCCTTTCCGAGGTTTCATTTAACTACAGTCCTTTTATTTTGTTACAATTTTATTCATGCCCATTTTTATTATCTGTGTTCTGCCCTATGGCCTGGTAGCTCTCTACGCTGTCCTGTCTTCTGCCCTCCTCTTTAGGCCCGCGTAGTTTCCGTTTCCTTTGATGTTAACTACGCTCTTGCACCTCCTTCTTCTTCTCACTCCCCTACACAAACTAATCCTACCAGGGGGTCTGCTAACAAGCACTCCTCACTTAACTCCATCCATCTCTTCTTCATTTCCCTTATGACTTGCAGTAGTTTCCAACTCTCACCAACCCTTTCCAGCACTTTCTCTATCTTGCTTATCCTCTCCATTCTCCTCCACACCAAGATCTCAAAGGGTTTTATCCATATTTCATCTTCTTGTCGCAATGTCCACGTCTCCGTTCCATAAAGTGCGACACTCCACACAAAATAACTTCCAGTCTTTTCCTCAGTGCCTTATCTAGTTTTCCGGTTCATAGTCTCCTCTTGTTATTGAACATTACCTTCGTTACAGCAATACGAATTTTCACGTCATGGTGGCATCTTATACTCGACTTTGTCATTTGTATAAACACTAAGAGTGGCTCAATCAGTCTTCCACATAATTTGCTGGATTTACTAACAGTGAAATGCCATCAACTGAACTCGTTCTATATTATTTGAACTGGATCCCTTTTTTCCAAGTTTATCACTTCACTGGGTGTTCTGTGTGATGGAGCAGTGACTGTATCCCGAGTCAGTGGAGTCGCTCAGCGAGTATCACGAGCAACAAGTAGACCACGGGCACGTCACTGCTGACAGCACGCAACTTAACACCTCGCGTGGGCGTCGAGAGAAACTGCTGGCCCTGCGCGGGCAACGGCCTGGCCGCCTTGGTCCCGTCAGTTCTCTGCTCAAGAAGTGCCTTTAAATAATATCCTCAACAGCATTGGGTAGTTAATCCATACCAGATACGAGAAATAACTCATATACATTACTATGGGCCATTCAGGGGCAGTCTGTAAGTCAATTAAGGATAATTTATCCAGTACCAGAAGTAAAAAAAATAAACAAATAAATAAAAATAAACTAGGTATTTCACTATATTTTCTCAAATGTAGCCCAAGCACGTTGCATGAAAAGACGAGACAGTATCTACTACATAAATTAAAGGACATATTTTGTTCCCGGCATACCGGAAAATTTCTCTACAATTTCTAGTTGATTTTCGATATTCACCTAAGCCAACTCTCCACCTCACAAACTGAATATGCAGAAATCAAAGTTGGACTACGCTCGGTTAAAATATATTGATAAGTGAGTTGGTAGTTACGAATTGAGATTCCCTGGATTCGAATACCAGGTATAAGGGAAAGTATTCTGACGGTCCTGCGTTGGCCTTGCAACAGATTAAATAACAATGGTCATCAAATATGTGTATACTGGAAGCAAATGAAAGAAATTCGCTCTGGCCTTGTAGTCGGGAGGACGCAGGTTCCATTCCCCATCCATGGATTCTCAAATCACTCCACTTGAATACATAGATAGTTCCTTCAAAAGTCTATGGTCAAATTTCCTCTCGTTCCTTGAATCTAGTCCTTTCCCGCCTCTAATGACTTCAACGTTGACGAGGCGCAGAGCCATAATAATAAAAAAAAGAATAGCTGTATGGCTAAAACGAACAAATGCCAATTCTTAAAAAAAAGTATCCTTTGTTATTCGGATTCAACGCTTAATAGGAGGTTCCAGAAGAAAGAAAATAACAATCTTGGAATTAAAATACTGGATTAGTACGACTCCTTTCAGGAGATCCAAAGAAAATTCGCATTTATGGACCATGTTCAGTTTAACGCGTTAAATACCTATAGTTCTAGCTAGAAACGCTAAATGGTGGGACTACGTCTTTATAATTCATACTTCGACTAATGTTTATATATTTTTAGCACAAAATTCCCGTGGCTAAAGTACAGATTTTTGTTTCTAAACACATCTAAATCGGGTTCTTCAACCGTTTAAATAAGAAACACGAATTTTCTTTAACTTCACGGTAACTTATACGACCCTGAAGCTAGTGACTACATTTACATGATGAGAGAAACGCACCGACCTGCCGACAGAATTTACATCTTCCTCTGCATACATTTCTAACGCCTCGAGGAATGAGGTGGAGGAGTCATACGCACACACTTCAGCAAGAAAGTTGCATAATAATCGTGCTTTTACGTTCTCAAACATTAACAACATCAAACTTTTTCGCTTCACGTCTGTTCATATAGCTCTGATGAGTATTTTTTGATTCGGAGTATTGAAATCTATAGCTACAGAGATGCTTCAAAGATAACACACAGAAGTTAATTAAAAAGTCCATTTTTCATACTGGCTCTCATCAGAGATTCAACGAGTAGAAGATGAGCTGTCAAACTACGAGATGCAAAAACAGGGAGTGGTTCTTCTTCGTTCTCTATAATCAAACGTCAGTGGGCCAGACCAGCACACAGAACACAGTAGTATAGTCAGCTCTACCGATGTGAATATTTTACTCTTTCATACAAATCTCCTTACGCATGCTGTATCTACAACATCTGGCCTAATTCTAAATCATTACTTGCAGCATTGTACTATCAAAGCCCACACAGAAAATTGAGAACAATTATATAATTCAGGCGTCAAAGTGCGTTTTCAGGACAAATCGTAAAACATTAAACCTATCAATGTTTTACTGGTAAGAAATAATGTTCAAACGCTAAGTAATTTTCAGTTGTCAGAATCTGACAAAATATTCAGGTTTCAGACGTACCAGAATATTAATGCAATTAAGATTTTTATCACGTGATACACGAAAAATTATGTGTTAAGGAATCCACACTCGTATAACGGTAATTATGTAAATATGTCGAGAAATAATTTTGCATTCAAATAATATATGATGAAAAAAATATCGGGTGTATGTGGCAGCATCTACCTTTCAAGTGTTTTAATTCAAATACAAAAAAAAATTTATATTCAGTTTTGACAGTACGGAATAATAGCCATTAAATTTTACTACCAAATAAGTTGTAACTATAATAAACTTCTGCTTGAATCATTAGTTAAATACGATTACATTACACACTAGCATGACTTCTCCACACCGAAGAAGTAACGTATGGTCCTAGAATTCGGCAGAAATCACTCTAATTAAACTAAGCCCCAAGCAAAAGTTAGTGAATAATTACACAATCACATCATATAACGTCTAAGTCATTGGATAGGGACTGAAGAGCATGGCGGTTCGGTTGTCCAGATTTCCATTTTTATTTATTTTTTAATAATATGCGGGGATGCCACTTAAAAGAAAGTCACCTATCATTTGATTCGAATTCCTTCGTACCGTTCCACTCGCAAACGAATGGTAACGATCTCCATGTCACCCAGACCCAAAACATCCATCAATAGAAAGTTGTAGTCAGAGGAGTACATGGTCGTTATCAGGGTGCAGACTCCCGCTCGTATCTACATGGAGCGGGAAGGAAGCATCTTTATCTGCGGCGGCAGTGCCTCGCCTCACCAGTGCAAAAACACTGTACCAGGCCGGCCCGGCCCACGGCCCTATGCAAATGACCGCCGGCTCGGGTTTCTTGCTGGCCCGTGCTGACGCAGGACAGTGCGTTGGGCTACATCACCAGCCCCTGATTTACGCTCGCTCTGCTTCGACAGCAAAGTCCAGTGGGAAGGGGAAGCCTTATCTGCTAACCGCGACTATTATCTGTCAGCACGCATTGTTACGGTACATTTTAAAAATAGCGTGATCCTGGTTTAGTGCAGGTTACACTAACTACTTATGGCTTTACGCCTTGTCAACGTCGAGATCATTAGAGGCGGGGAAGGACTGGGGGCAAGGAACGGTAAAGAAGTCAGTCATGGCCTCTTAAAGGAAGCATCCTGCTTTCACCTGGAATGATTTGGGGAAAGCATGAAAAACGCAAATCTGGATGCCCGGACGGAGATTCGAACCTACGTCCTCCCGAATGAGAGGTCACAACGTTGTTACTTTCCATCCCAGGTGGTTTATTTACGGATCAGAAAGATTACAATTATCAAAAAGCAAAGTTAAAGCATTGATTTAGTGTCAGAGAATATCTCACAGTGAATTTTGAGCAGTCTGTTTTGTGCTTGTTTTACGATTGACTTGATGCAATCCTCCATCCCTTCCTATCTTGTGCTAACCTCGTCATCTCTACAAATCCCTTACAACCCACGTCCTCAATTACCTGCTTCATATATTCTAATCTCTGTCTTCCTCTACAGTTTTTACCTTCTACTGTTCCCTCCACCAGCAAAATAAACAATCCAGCTTGTCTCACAATTTGACCTACCAGTCTGTCTCTTCTGTCTGTAAGCTTCTTCCGCAAACTTCTTTCCTCACTAATCATTTCCAAAACTCGTTCATTTCTTCTTTGTCTGTCCACTTAATTTTCAGCACACTCAAGTGCCTCAATTTTCTTTCTTTCAGGTATTCCTAAAGTCCATGTTTCGCTACCATGAAGTGCTGTGCTCCATACATAGATTTTTAAAAAGTTCTTTCTAATTCTTAGATCAATATTTGAAGCTAAAAGATTTCTCTTTCTCATGAAGGCTCTTTTTGCTAGTGCTATACTGATTTTAACATCATTCCTGCTTCGGCCATCGGTTGTAATTTTGCTTCCCAAGTAACAGAATTCACTTACTTCTCCAATTGAATTCGAGCCTATTTTTATTTTTAATCCACTTGTATTGGTGTCAGGTACTACATACGCTGTGGCCGGCTGATGAGTTGTAACAGAAATTTATGGTAGTTTCTATACAGTTTGGCCGCTTATAATGAATGAAAGTAGTTTTGGGTATCAGCCACGTCAGAGTGAAACACGAGTAAAAATTTTTTTATTAATAATAAAAAATAACTGTATAACAACAACGTAGATACTTTGTGTCTCTGTTTATAATTCTTAATGTTGGTTTCAAAAATAAAATAAATTATCTATCGCGCATCCACACTTGTGCCACTGAAATGTATTTCAACTCGGATTTACTCGTACTAAGATCTAAAGAAATAAACATCGGCTCGTGAAATCTAACATTATCAAATAGTTCCATCTGTACCAAACGTATTGTAGAGAAAAGCGTGACTGAATTCTTATATGCTTTCCCAAGCCTTATAAATAACAGGAACCTGGGGATATTTATTTACATATTGAAGTCCAAGTTCAGTCAAACACCGTAGTAGAAAATGAACTGCTTCAGTTTATTAGGATATCTCTTGTAACTTAATCAGTTTCCAACGAGTTATCAAGAAAAATGACTTAATTATTTCATGGTTACATTTATTTGGTGTTATAGAACTGTAGTTGATCTACAAGGCACTAGGAAAGATAGATCTTCCTGACTGTTCACAGAAAGATTACAAAGAGAATCTAAATAATTTAAGTATAATGTTCTGTGGGAAATTAATTGTAGTATTATAACGTCATATAACCTACTAAACTATGCAAGGACCCTGGTACATTAACTGAGATATTATTTCAAATATTATGACATTAATGTTGAAGGAAGATTTTTCGCACCTCCAAACCAGGCTCATCTAACGGGAAAGGAAGAAACTAACAACTTAAGTGATGCAGTTTTCTTCTAGAGGGCTATAAAACCGTCACCCCGTTTCTGCTTTTTTTTTTTTTCAAATTTGGTTTTCGTCCTTTAAAATGCGAAAGAATTTAATGACTGATGATAACTATGTAGCAGTTAAAACAGAAGCTATATCACAATCTGTACATTAAAAAATGTTGAAGCAACAACGTGGAGGTTGTGGTCAAATGTGTAACTGCTGTTATGACCTATTCGTAACAAATAATCTTGTTTTGGCACTGTATTTCTTCCGAATAGAAGTCAAAAAGAGACTGTACCAAATAGAGATAAAAATAATTTACATTCTCCATGGTTATCCTAAATTATCGTGTCACAAATCGAAATGAATGAAAATTAATAACTAAAGCTGAGATCAAGATCTAAAAAGCAAAATTCAGTGTCTTTATACTCACATGAAAGATTACGTTTTGGTAACTCAGTGGTCTCACTTGGGACTGAAAGGTCCCCGTAATCGAATCCCAGTCTCAAATGGGATTTTCAAAATGCCATTAACCCGACGTTCATCTCCGTACAGCTTACTGTGTAATATGAAGTACACCAGAACGCTTCCGTTTTCGGATTTCACGTCAAACTGTACGTTCCCTATAGGGCTACAACGCTAGTTTTAACACTGATGTTTACACATCACAAGCAAAATTAAAGACAAATGGTCCTAGTTAACCCATACGAACATACATACATTCATTCATACATACATACGAGAGATTAAGTTATTAAACCTGACGTGAAACCAAATTGTTTACTATCTGGATTAAAATTCTTTGACTGACTGTATGGTTATTTTAGAATGATGTGTTCTTATGTGAAAGCTAGGTTTAGAATTTTACAAGCAGGTGTGGGGAATGAACAAAGCCGTTGATGAAACTGTTAAAAGGACATCTGTCAGCTTGCGTGAAGCACTCTTATGATTGATAGACGTCTCTGCAATTACTGTATTTCCCAACGCTACCCACTGACGTGAGTTAATTTCGCATGCATCCTCAAGGTCCTCATAAAAAACGCAAGAGGTCTGAATACTGTCAATTAGTTCACGAACCATCGAAATACCTTTTAGTATCTTGCAACTTAAGAAAGCAGATTAAAATGTTGGCAACACTGAGCATTTTGTATTATAATTACTACACGGTACTAATAGCATTTACTATAACATTAGCAATGTTTGTAGACAGCAAGTTAAGATGTATGAATGTTTGTCACGCATACAGATTATCGGTGGATTATGAATATCAATGACACAGTTAATATTTTTTCTAAGTAACCCTAACCAAATAATACATTTTTGTTTTTGTTTTTGTTTTGTTTTTAGATTAAAGTCTTTATCTATGCAACTGACTGCCTTTTAACAGAAAATACAAACAAAAATTATCATTTTAATCTCTGAAAAAACAAATTGTCTTTTTGACAAAGATTTCGCTAACAGAGAACAAAAAAATAAAAGGTTCATTATAGAAATTTCTGCTTTCCAATTAGTTTAAAGTGTCGGATCTTTGAACTAATTTGTTTCTCGTTGGTACTTTCTTCAATATTGGTGTTCAATTACTCTAAGATATATGGATTTCACAAAAGATGAAATTGTAAGTATAGAACATCTTAATGAAGAACAATGTGGCAGCTCCCGTTTAAGCTAAGTACCTTGAAAATTCATGGTACTGGGTTGGAATCTTGTCACAACGGGAATTTTTAAGGGTTTTACTCAGTCCATACGAATATGTCCCGTCCGTGTTAAACTGTGGACTTATCGACAAGGGCAGAATGCGTGGAAAACCGACAGTCACCAACTCAGCAATACAAAATTACTTGCTTACCTGAATGGATATGATCAGAGAAAGATACGATTCATATCGGTTGAACTTTATTATAAAAAACACGTTGTATTTCCAGGTTTGCGTCGGAAGAGCTAGTAGACATATCTCTTTGGTATCATATTGGACCAGTTAAATATGTGAAAAATAATTTTCTCTTTGTGTTATTAATTTGAACATGATTCAAGGATTTAGATCCCAAGGACGAACGATAATGGGTATACCTATTAGCACATAGGCTAGATTCAGTCATCACTAATTCATCGCAACGAAACAGTCCCCCTTCATTAGTGGAAGGTGTCCGAGAATTGGTGGGGTGCTCTGCGGTAGGGGAGGGGTGACGGGCAGGCCCTATCAATATTGCACACTCTCAGAGACAAGATGACATGTGCTGCAACATAATCTCAGCCCAACTTGGGAGCCATGCACCAAGCTTGAGCAATGTTATGCAGACCCGTTATTCTGGCTAGAAGCGTTGAATGATTACCACAATGTGCTGGGGAGGTACAACAAGACCATGTCCAACGTACCAGCCATCATGAGTACGGTTTATCGGTAATTGTTCCGCATTCACTTAGGCCAATGCTGGGAGAGTTCCAAATCTCTACCTCATAAAGTACACATTTCAAAAATAAAATACACTAATTATTAATAGTACAAGTTACTATACACCTTCCCCAGACAGTTGGCTTCCTGATTATAATAACCTCTTCCTACGAAGTCGGAAGACTGGGGAATATAAACTTCGTCATCAAGGCGAACGGTACAAACCCGCATTGATCTTAACCAAAAATTTTGGCTCTAACAGTTTACGTTTCTTATATAAAGGACCAAGAATCAATCCTATTTGTCAGTTGAATGTTACGCTCGAATTGTTGTATTCGGAAGAATCCTTACGTTTATATATTTTATATTTATTGCGTCTTAATTCTGAAGCTTTCTCTTGTTTTGAGCCTAATCAGTAAATTTTTCGGTTCTGCTGTTCCCCACTGACAACACCGATAATAGCTTTCTGCTGGAAAGATGGCGCACCATATAGGCACAGGAAATGAAAATAACACCTCACAAAATAAAATCTCATTTCTAATTGAGATAATTTGCTCCTTACTGATTTGGGGCTGGCTATTCAATATCAATCGTACAAATTTTTCTTCAATGTGCTTCTATTCAACGTGCAACAACGTTATTGGAAGCTATAGTATTCTGTCTGATAATGGAAGATAAATATTAGTATTATTATCTGATTGGACACAAATGGTAAACCTCTAATTGTCTGTCATCAATAGTTTTTAAGACCGGCACATAATTACTTGAGCTCATTTGAAATACAAGATAAATGAACAGAATATCTGCATCAAGTTCTTAAGGTCTCGTTTCATGTAGAACCTATTACACGCTTAACAGTTTACGTACTAAGAGAATACAGCAGTTGTTGTAGTTGTTTTTATGGCTTTAGGTCGCGTCGACTGCGAGGTCATTAGCGCCCAGAATACAGCAGTCTAGTGGTTAAGGTATTTACTTTCAACAGTATGTCGTGCGTTCCCTGATTCAAAACCCGGTGGGTAATGCAATTTCTTAAGAGTCATGTTTCATCATGTGAGTTACGCAAGGACATGTGGAATACTCGTTGGCAAATCGAAACTCTGTCACCAGGTAGTTTTCTTTTCTTTTTTTTTGCCTTGTCGACGTCGAGGTCATTAGAGGTGGAATGGAACTTGGGAGAAGGAACGGAAAGGAATTAGGCCTTGGCCCTTTTGAAGGATGCATCCCGGTATTCGCCTCGCGTGATTTGGGGAAGCCATGGAAAACCCAAATCTGGATGCCCGGACGGGGATTCGAACCGGCGTCCTCGCTAATGCGAGGCCGGAGCGTTAACCGCTCACCCACCACGCTCGGTCTGCATGCCTAGTAGCTACTTTTTTCAGCTATCACGGATTTAGTAAACTTAATTTTTAAGTAATTAATATATTTAGTAACAGGAGCAAGAAAGTAGAAAATATCACTCACAATCAGTGGCAAGAAACCAGATTCAGAAACGTTTTCAATAACATTAAGAATGATTTAGGTAGAAACTATAACAATAATATTTGAAAATACTCATTCTCAAAATGGTATAATAAATGATGAGTAGAACTCACTTGACATAAAAATAAGAATAAAATTATAAGGAGGTAAAAAACCCACGGTCTCCTCGTTTTATAAGTGCTTCTTACGCCTAGTATTCTTAACAATTACTGACCATCAAACGTTTAAGAGTGAACAACAGGCATAAAGCCTTATCTAACACATTAAACACAAGGTGTCTATTGGCAACAGACTGAACGATAACTCAAACCCTATTGTGAGATTGCGAATACGAAGCACGCCAGAAATATAAAACCCCAGAATCGACACGGAACTATGTAATCATCTCTGTCGTGTTAAACAGGACTTGGGAATTGTATATTCTACAATTTTGTACAATCCAAACTAAACAGTACCGTCCCAGAACAACAAAAATCGGAGCAAGCATTTGACTGCACAATAAGGAAAAGAGATCACTGTATTTTACACAAGGATAATTGACGCTGCGACAAATTTCATTACTGCAGTCAATAGCTCACGTGATAGATTTACGCGTATGATGAATTGCTTGAAAGATAGAGCTGACGAATAACATGTGACGAGAAACAAGCATGAGATTAAATGAAAACAAATTGATAGGCTAACAGAATACGATCTGCCTCATTTTTGGTGGAAAGTAAAGGAACCTATCTCTAAATCCTCTCCATAAAACAATACTTCGCACCAGGAAAGAATAGGGAAATATGCTGGAAAAACGACGTGCTAAATTTTTCGCGTGTCAGAAATATCAGCTTACCCTGCTCAGCTACAGACTGAACTAAACCAGATATGATTAAAGACATGGGAACCCAAATGGTTCGGACATACGCGTTAGATTGTGCAACACAGAGTAAAACTGTAGCAAGGAACAGGGCGAAGAAAGAGGGTCACGTGCAGCTATTCTGGATGAGGTTCTTAAGAAGCGTCAACAATTACAAGATTAGATAAGGGATTCAAGATACACATGCACGGCGGAACTTCCTGAATGGAGCTGCGTGCGGAAGACTCGGGAGCGAATCTAACAGATTCTAGAAATAAATATCCATCTGTAAGCCTGATGCACCCGCCAGTGTTGCTGCGCCACAACAACGGACCTGGGTTCAAACCCCGCGTACCGCGTACACGGTTGCGATTTTTTGGCGGTTTTCAGAAATCACCAGGGCATAAGGTGGGTACGTCCTTACTTCATCATAAACTAAATATTTCACTAATAAAAACCAATTGGCAGCCATTCAGGATTGCCGATAGAAGTGAAAACTATGAATATCATACGGGCAACACTTCATACTTATAGATGCAGGTATACTACATAATAATAATTCCGTGTGGCTGTAATGACCTGGTGACAGGGTTTCTACCGTCTTAGCCACCTTAACATAACGCGGTAGTGCCACCGGGTTCAAGGGACCTACAGTTTAACGTGTAATCCGAACTACGGAAGCGTTCTGGCGTACTTCACATGACATAGCAAGCTAAGCCAGAGGTGAGGGTCAGGTTAAAGTTCTATGAAAATCCCCGCCGAGATCACGATTCGAACCGGAGATCTTTCGTTCGTCAGTCAGACACCTTAACCACTGAGCCACGAGACCGCAACGGATATAATGTAAACTTTAACATGTCGGTAGCACGAAATCATAAAATGTTACCCATTCAAAAATCGCCCAAAGCGCCTAAAGTTTTCATTTCAAAAACTAAAAATCTAACTTAATCCATATCCCGACGGTTCGTCGAATCTTCTCGAAAGAGATGTGCCAAGATATTGAGTCAGAGGTTAGAAGGCTTCTTCCTTTCTTCAGGATCCTGCAGTTTAACGTGGAATCAGAACCATGGAACGTCCCGGTGTACCTCATATAATCAAATACAACTCCTAAAACTTCTTACTCACCGCGGAATTTGAACCTGCGACTGGAGAAATAAACTTTCGGAAGTAAGGGCCTTAACCCCTTGTGGCTTTACGCCTCGTTGAGATCGAGGTCATTAGAGGCTGGATGGGACTGGAGACAAGGAACGGGAAGGAATTCGGCCATGGCCTTTTCAAGGAAGTATCCCGGCATTCGCCTGGAGTGATTTGGGGAAACCGTGGAACACGGAACTCTAATTGCACACGTCAAGGACTCAAGTTTACGGTATGAGAAATAGGTTACGAGTCCTTAAAAATGCCGAGCTGGAGAAGGATTCGAAGCACGGGGCATCAGGGAGCCTTGGCTGTGAAAGACTTATGTTTCGCTCGACATATTGGTGATGCTAAGTTTTTAAAGAATTCAAAACTATCAACAGAAAGTCTCAAGCACGTCCGTACTGTAAATCGCGTGACGTAACTTATGCGAATCTAAAGGGGAACGTCGGCTATAGGTCGTAACTGGTGTTTGTAATCAGCGTGGGGCAGTAGCAATTAAAAGCGACCATCAGCAAGCAGTCAACGTCGGCACTAAGCGCAGTTTTACAGCTCCCCCAAAGCATAGGCCACGTTAACGCCATAGCCATCGACGCTAACGCGCTAGTGAGATAATGGTCAGGGGACTGCGCTTCCCCACCATGACGGCGTCTGGCGCTCTGCCTAGGGGTTGTTGGTTCGAGCCCAAGTGACAGAAGATATGTTCATTACTCGCAACTCGCACAGCCGCGTTGGAGAGATAGCACACACTTTCTGATCACCGGATTGGGTACCGAAATCGTGGATTAAATCCCAAACAAGCGCATCTTCAAATTCAAAACCAGAAAAAAATACACTACACGTTACTAAACTAATCACAGTCATATGCGCACTTAGGAACATATGCAGGGAAGGAATTGGTCGTATTTTGCAACCAGCAATACTACTCTTTCCGTCGTCGGTTCTTACCAACCTTCCGATTGTGGATCACATATTTCATGACCGGGATTACGGATTCATGTCTATTTAGACCAAGAGAGTTCTTATTAAACGAACTGCCTCCATTATTATGTTCGTACATTCTAAGCCCGTCAATAATGATGTGATTAACGCAATATTTTGCTAATTCATTTTTTCACATTTGGTTTACTAAATGCAAAACGCGCGACTTGATCTGATCAGTTACTTGAGTTTGATAGTAGTTGTATCGTTTAAGGTCGATTTAAACAAAAACAAACAAAAAAATGCAAAGCACAGTGTATAAACGTGACAATAAATGAGTTTTAATGGAGAAAAATGAGTTTTTAGGTCTAAGGTCATGACCGGATGACCACGAACTTGACCCGTATTTGATCCAAAAGGCTCACTCTGAAAAATTTGAAGAATTTTCTTGAGTTTGATGACTTTGAAGTATTAAAGGGGACAAAGATTATTTTGAAGTCCGTAAAACTTTTTATGTCTTTTCGACGTCATAGATCATCAAACCCGAACTATGTTATGGAATAAAAGCGAGGTTACAATCAACTTGCGGACTGTTCGGTTTATAGTGTTTTCGAAATATATTGAAGGCCTACAATACCCTACATTAACACGAACATCTGGCTGAATGATTTAATCCGAATTGCTGGTGAGGCCAAAGGCAGAAAATATCCAACTTCTCTTAGCGAAATGGTGAAGCTCAATAAAACCATCTACACAGCAAGTTTTTGCACATTATAGGGTAATGTACGATAATGTGCAAAAACTTGCTGTAGGTTTTAATTAACAAGCACTAAATTAAAGGACAATAAGTACTATACGAATGTTTCAGGTTTCTCTATAACGTTAGTGCCTGACATTCGGGGAAAATCCCTGTACCATTATCCAACATCCCCATCTTCTCGAAATCACTCCAGGTGAAGTGGGGAGAACTTTTCTTCGTAAAGCCCCTTGCCGAATTATTTGATGTTCCTTATCTCCCGGCACTAAAAATATCGTCATCGATATGATTGAAACCCAGAATTAACAAAAGATATCTTTGGTTGTTACAGCAGAACGATGAATAATGAAATGCATAGTACGGATTTTATTGAATTGTATTTGTTATCCCAGAAATTCAGCCGAATATGTGATTACAGTATTGCTTCACTGCAAGAAATGAATCATACAAAATTACGAGGAAGTTTTTTACTGAGAACTTAAGTTTTAAACCGTTTCTGCGCATTGACTCTTCAAAACAGTTCACAAGCAATTTCAAACTTATAGCGATCACAGTAACTACTGCAGTTGCGTAGTGAACACTAAAGTTGTTTCGTTTCGATTAAATTATTTTCGACGGAGACTGGGTAAATTTTTTAGTAATCGTGCACTCTAGGATCCGTTTTTATTCTGAGCTAACCAATATTCATCGTAATCAGCAACTGTTACCGACATTGCTGGTCTAGACATTAACACAGCGTGACCAACAAATCTCAGGATATTCTTGAGTAACGTGTTCTAGAATGATTGACGACGCTAGCCTCAGTTGTAGCATATTCTGCGATGTAACATCGAGGATTACATATTACATGTGTGAAAGAATTTAAAGATTGTATAGCGGTTAACTAAACGTTTTCCTTAATGATGAAGAACAGACGTGCTAAATTTCTTCAAACAAGTCCTACTTTCTTTGAGTAAAATCTCGAATGTATGAAAACAAGCTACTTACGATTCTTCGTAAACTCTACCAGCCTCCAGAGAAGGGTTGTTGTATGTCTTCATTGATGTAATTTTGCAAATGTTGTAATAAAAAAGGGTCTTAACTACATATTAAGGAAAACTGGATAAAGTGCTTGACTGAGGTATATAAGGTTTACAGCTCGAATCCAGGTCTCGGCTGGTATTTTTACAGGCCTTTTTACCACTGTAAAACTTTGCTTTGGTAATGTGAAATCGCTAGGACGCTGAGGGTTTCGGATGCAATGTTGAACTGTAGATCCCCTTTGCCTGGTTAGATTATCATGTTATGTAGTTAAGACAGACGCGTACAGCACAGCCGACAAGAAACTCTGTCAGCATGTCTTTGATATCACAGGAAATTGTTATTATGTATCCTTGTCTTACGTTTTTCTACACCGATGTTATAAGCATTCTACTACAAGAATGTTCTTAAAGTGACTGTCTTTCCTACGTTCATTGGCTAAATGAATATAAATATTATAAATAACTTCACGAATTCTAGTTACATACTAAAATTTGCGTAGCTTCATTTTCCAAACTGACTTAAAATGTATGATTTTGATGCAATATAATAAAGCTGAAAAAAAATTATATCGCAGCTTCTCTCATTTTTGTTGCATCCAGACCATTGATGAGCAATAAAATCAAAATCTACAATAAAAATTAATACTTTAAGAAGATCGTTGAAGTGTGTTTAATATTTTATTCTGTGCAGTATTAACTATAGCTTTTCTGTTGAGAAATGAATGCTCGTGATGCTATTTAACATCACGAAGAACTAACACCTACGTTCGGTTGGAGTAACAACCTGATATTTTATTTTCACTAAAGAAAATTATTCTGATTTATGTGTTACTTTCCGTGTGCGAAGGTATAGACGGTGGTTGTTGATTAAGAGTCCCATAGCTAGCCAATGAAATCAAGGATCAGAAAATGCCCCTTAAACACCGAATCATTGTAGAATTTTCCATAGTTTAGAACATCATGAGGAAAAATAAACGGTTGACACAACCGAGATTCAAACCACTTTCTTCCTCAATGCGGTTTCACCACTGTAGCAGTTATTTCCACGTTTTGTCTGAGGGAGATTAAAGTACAGAAAAACTGTATATATTAAAAACTAGATACGGACTACATATCGGCTAACATCCATACAGTGATTGCGTCGATAGTATTTAATTTGCGATTCGGAGAACAGTCTTTTACATGGCAGCTAAGAATAGAAAGTTTAAAAATTGGAGACAACTGTCAACGCTCTGTTACATCCTTTAACGTAAACCGTCTTTAATGAGTTAGATTGGCATACACAACTCGAATCATCAACATCAATAACTCTTCTTCTACATAAAAAAGTGATTTGTCTTCTCAAATTTGAAACGAGAAAATGATATGTATCTAGATAATAGTTTATTACGATACTTACGCAGTAAAGCAGCATAGTGACAAGCAAGTCCTTGGAATAACATTGTTCTAGTTTTCGATAAAGTTAGTAATAGAACAGTTGAATATACTTCAATAAGCTTCTAATATTTCTGTTGCAAAATATTTATTTAGCAGTCAGTTTCGAAAGCAAACGGTTCGGTAACGAAATATTCTGATACAATTTGTGACTGTTAACAAACCTTATCTACTGTTACTTTTTTTAAAAAAATATCTCCCCGAAGTGAACTGTTACATCTCCGTTAAAGAGTTTTTACAGGTATAATCGAACCTCTCGTTGGTAACCCAACATAAGTAATTACCAAACGAACGATTATTTGCTGGTCGAGTCAACTCATTTTACAGCCGATGACGCAGTCGTATGACAGATATTCTCCTCTCGCACGAGGAAACAGCTGTGAGTCAGCCGTCTCCTTGTGGAGACAGAGCTTCTGCAGCATTAGTCAGAACGAGCGCAAACACTGACATCATCTCGGGTGAATTACACGCACGGCGTAATAATAAGCGGGCTTCATTTCTTCAGCAGGCTGCAGATTCCTTCTGCAGACGCTAGCGGGCTTTCATCGGCCGACTGACCCATGTAAACAACCCGCATGTGAGATCACCTTCGCGTCTGGAAATGGCGGAATGACGCGGACACCAGAAATAAGACAGACACCAAAGCTTTCTCAGAACTACACGCACCTCCCGCATTCCTGCACGAACTATTGAAGACAATATCTATCTCTCTGCATACCCTGCTTGCAATAACAGCTTGAATTTCAGTCTACGGCGCAAGCGCAAGGTTGTACATACAGCTAGAATCCACTACACACTTCAGACTAAAAAAAGAACCGGGCTCGTAGCGAAACAAATTATTGTGTCTATAATTAACTGCGTGAGATAGCCGCCGGCTGGCCACACTCTTGTGTTATCTCCATTAAAGCCGAACATCAAACAAGTGCTTATCCTGCTGAAAGTGAGGAAACGGAGTCCTGATGCTATTCAGCTGAGGCTAAGAATAGCTCTGCAGATGACAGCTTAACAAACGACGCGAGGCCTAACTTCCTCGTCTTGTCGCAGAGGCTCGCTTTAAGCTTTCGTCGCCACAGAACGAACGATAAGATGGCTGGAATGGAGGCGAGCTTGCAGGCAGGCTAACACGCCATACGTAATTTACAGCTGTTACACGGAGAGCTGTTAATGCAATAGCTTCGCTTAATGATACCAAATGGAGGTGAAGTGAAGCAATCATAAATGCTTCATTTAGAAATGATGCTCTAGTTATCGCTTTGCCTCAGTAGAATAAAGCCACCAGTGTTTGATAAGTAACTTGCATTGAAAGCATTCAGACATCAGTGCTCTCATGTTACAGGGTGTGTTTGATGTCGCAGGAAGAACCAAAGGATGGATGGCGTGTTTAGAGGGACCTACAGTATTTGTTTTCTGCAGCCAAGAATAAAGAGTTTGAAGGACCGTGGCGTGCCGTATTCTTTACAAATCTAGTGTGCCGGAATGATATTAACGATATTGTGCACACAACACTTTAAAACCTAACCGATTTCCTCTCAGCTCTCGAAAAACTAAATCATAGTTTAATTATTTCGTTTGTGGGGAAAGAATAAAAAAGTTTTTTGTTTAATTCTAGATAACAATACTGCTACAACAACGTTCCTCACACGGTAAAAAACGCAAGTGACAAAGATTTGTCCGAATGACATTTACGAACATTTTCTTCTGATCCAGGATGCTTTTCAACCTAACAGCAACCGCAAGAAGAAAACAAAACATTTTAGACTGATATGAACCTTGTTCCGACAGTATTGTTGATTTAGTGGTATCGCTATCTAGCATTAAACCAAGTATTTGACCTAAGGAGAAGTTTTAACAGAAGGTCCGGTGCGTTAAAAGCACTGACTAGACCCTCGTAAAACATCGCAGAAATTTTAATATTTCCTGTTATTATTATTTTTTAAGGTGCAAAATAAGTTACCAATCAAAATCAGATTTGTTCTAGCATCGATTACTCCTGCGTATTGTTACTTCCAATCCTTGTATCACCCAATGAGGCAACAATACTGAAATATTTACAAAGTCAAAAACTTTAAACATGTGGCTTGTTTATGTAAACAAACAATTTCACTACACCATGTGACCCTGCCTTCAAACATAGTCATTGTTTGGGGTCGTTCCGCATACCAACCAGAATAAACAGCAACTTATCAGGGTGCAGTAAGTAGAAACATTCGTCCAGCCGAAAGTTTGCGTAGATTAGTCGTGCGTAACAGAGGAAGCCACGCGTTAAGCGCATATCCGCAGTTGGGTCACGCTTTTCTTTCGGTTTCTAAACACGTTTTAGAAACAAAAGATCGAATCCTAACGTTTCTGTGGAGAGTCGTGGCTCTGGACAAACAGTTATACGACGAACGGCTGGCGTCTGTCCAAAACCTCCCCCCGACCAACGGCGGCGTTTACTCAGAAAGAACATCCACTGAAATAAACACGCGGCGAGATACGGCGACCGAGAATAAATTCGGTTGGCTGGATACGGGCACAGAGAGGTGTACGCCTCCGTAACCTTCAAGGTCACAAGCCGGTTGAGGACGCCGACCAAAACAAGCTCCCTGTGGAGTGGGTGTAACCGTACTCCAAAACTGCTTCAGCGCTGGGAAGGCGTCATCGGCAGGATTCACGTATCGTACGATGTAATTGGCGAGCAAGGTTCTCCGAAACTCCAGTGGCGTCGGCTTGTAACCGGCTTCTTGAGGTGGATTCCAGTTACGGACACGAGAGCATGAAAAGCGTTTCTTACCTGATTCCAGTAATCCTCAAGCGACGGCTGGGCTGAAAAGTATCCAGTGTCGTGGATATCCTGCAACTCCCTGAAGATGTTCCCGCTTGGTAAGATATCCATCTCGGCGGTGAACAAACAGTGTCAAACAAAAACAGAAAACAGTAGTGTTAAAAAAACAAGCACTCAACAAAACACTGTGCGGTCGGTGGCCGGCGTGTGTTCACTCGCGAGCGCGCGTGCACATGACGTGACTGGGGTCGGTGGGATGCCCTCCCGGTGCGCCTCTCGCGTCCGTCTGCGCTGCTGGGCCGGCTAGCGGCGACTGTCGCCGCGCGCGTCGCCCCGCGCCGCCGCCAGGCGGCAGCACTGCGCGCGCACGCCGCGCCGCCGCCATGACACCCGGCGTTACGCAAGTCTCGCGCGCGCGCCGGCGCCGGACGCCGGCCGGCCGACGCCAGCGCCGCCGGCGGCGAGGCTGGCAGGCTCGCCACTCGGCGCCAGACCGGCGTCAGTCGCGCGGCCGTAGCAAACCACACGTCTTCGTCTTCGTCTCAGCTTTCACGGAGCTGTGGACAGGAATACAAATCGCATTTAAAACCATCAACTGACCAAAATTATACGTATGATCTCACTATACAGGTCCGATAGTGAACCATTATCGTTCATCTAACCACACAGTTGTATTAGTTTGGTAGCTCTCAAGATATTTTCATGAAAAATGCAGTTTCCTTAGATCTTTTAAAAAATAAAATTCTGTTAATCAACCACAAGGCTTCACTTTCGTCGATCTGGTTACTACAAGTCACAGTTTTCACGGAGCTGTTGACTGAAATATCACTCACCTACTGAAACATAATTTAACCACTACGATCTCAAAATAAAGGTCTGGTAGTGAAATATCACCATGTATTTAAGTGTACACTTATATTAGTTTAAAAAATAAAAATAAACATCCGTGCTTCCTGTAAAGAACGAAGATAGATAAAAAAAAAAAGCATCGAAAAGTTCAACAAGTTGTAAGCATAATGCCTAAATGCTGTGATGATCTACGGCTAATACTGAGCAGCAAAAATGAATGTTTTGGAATGTTTAAAACAAATTCAACTGGTAAATTCTGGGCATAGTATAACGTTGATCGTTCACATTGGTTCAATTCTAAGAGGAATGCCTCCTTTCTTCTTTATTTTATTTTTATTTTATATTTTTGTCTTTAAAAAAATGACTATACCTGAAGTACTGGACTAGACACAGAAAACCAACAACTAAGTGCTAGTGTGAACAGTGTTATAATCATCAACACTAATAAAAGGCTAAGCTTTGGTCATGTCCGTCATGCTGTGAATTCACACACTCAGCCATCGTTGCTGGATTAACAGTGGTCAGAGATGTTACTACATACTAGAGGTTGAGGGCGTTATCTAATAAAAGTTACATTTGGATAAGCGACCGCGGAGAAATAAAATGCCAGAACGCCAAAAGAAAAGTATGTATTGCGTTTAAATTAACATATTAATTACTGGTTGCTTTTAATTTATTTATATTCGTTCTTTGAAGATGTTTTAGGTCAAATCTTTACCCATGGATATGTAAAATAAATACAATTGTCTGTTAGACATTCCTAGAGCAAACTTAGACGAAATAAGGAACAAGTTCAAAAAGATAAGAATGGACTTCTTGTTAACAACAATTTCATTCACCTCGCTATCTCAGTGGTTGATAAACCAACAAAATACTGAGTCTAATCATGAGAATAGACACGATCATTCAAGCTCACTTCAGAACGTAATGAAATTATTCTTTTAAAAAAACACATGTAGTGTAACGACAGATTATTATTATTATTATTATTATTTTAATTTGAGGAGTCAAATGCAATCGTGAGACTTAACAGTAGGGTGGAAACCTTGGAAGGGAACAGTTATTTGCGGAATCACCATTACATCAATACGATTTACGTCCAAAGTTGGCAATACAGAGTACCAAAAAGAGCGCGATGTATTAAAAGTGTTACGGGGTTACACTTAGGACCTTTGGTGATCTAATACGGTCTACCGTCTTCTGACACACCTTAACATTTGAGTCCACTGGTGACCGGGGCACAGTTTACTTCACCGCAGCGCCTGCATGGGTCAGACGCAACCCGCCGATCACAACAGTCTCCTTGGTAAGGCAGCTTCAGGGGTTATTACTAGCCAAAATTATTTCATTTCCATATAAGCAATATTTCGTGGTTTGGATTCCTCGTGAAACTGTAGATCCCTTTAAGGCCAACAATTATAGTTGAAACAGTGATGTGTACAATTTCCAAGCAAAATTCAAGCTTGTCTCAAACGAACATACACAAATAAACAATATTACCGTATCAATTGTCCAAAAGGACACCCACAAAATTCAAGATTGCATTCTGACATAAAATATTGCAAGCAATTAAACATTGTAAATATGTTCACATTAATTAATTCTCTTTGTTATTTTGTGAATACACTTTGTCAAGTGTTTATTATCAACATCCAAACAAAAGACTTTTTTTTCTGGAAAGGGGAAAGTTTGGAAGTGCGTAATTTTCCGGCGGGTTAACTGATTTTCGAATAAACGTTCAATCAGGTTGGCGTGTTTTCTCCGAGCCATATAAAGTAAATTTTCTATCGCAAGGTGGCTAAATACAATTATATATTGAAACGTTGGGATCGTTGAATGTTGGTCATTAAGAATGTGTGATGAACTTGGAACTGAACGGAAAATCAGGAAACGTTAAAAATTTATACCAAGTATTTTATTAGTATAATTAGTCTGCCAATCGCTACCTAAAAGCTCATTTCTATCAACATATAAAGTAATCAGTAGCATTATTACCTTATGGTGTGACATTTTAAAGAAAATAGCACAAATTATTTGCGAAAAAAAAAATTATACTCAATATATTATGAAAAGGAATTAAATATAATAAAACTGGTAAGATGTTTGCATTCAGTTATGGCAAGTGATATAATTTTTGTAAAAGGTCCCAAATAAGGATTTCCGCATTAATTCACGTTTTGACAATTCAGAGTACTGTCTAATAGTTTTTCCGATTCGGATACGTATAACAGAGTTATATAAAAATCAATTGGTTGCTTAACAACATGCGCTTTAGCGAGATCTGACGATTCTGGGACAGTTAAATTTATATACTCCATTAATTCTGTCATCGTATAGTCCAACACTGAATTATTAGGTTACCTGCTCTTCTTCGGAATCGAACCGAAGTCTCTTGGAACACGAGAACAATTCGCTTGTCCATACCATACTAGGGACGGCGAAAGTATACGTCATACATGGCTGATCTTCATCGGTAGCTTGCGATGGGATGTGGTTGGTTATATTGGTCTGTTTACAGAGGTAAGACTGATTGTTTCTCCCTGTTTCCTCCGTGTATTCGAGTGTTGTTATCTGTACATGGGTGGATGTGATGATCTGTAAAGTTTCCTGCTTATATCAAGATTATATATGAGTTAAGCTGAAACCCGATGCCGACTCATCAGGTCTACCATTCCGAAAGACTCCATCCGTTTTCCAAGTTTCATGTTACCATCCTACGCATTAACAGTATCGCAGGCCCTCACCCGATATACAGTATAATGCAGTTTGGGAAATCTGTGATTAGATGCGTGCATCATCGCCTCTCCTAACCTGACGGCAAAATCCGGATGACAAAAATTTCTTCCACGACCAGGAATCGAATCAAAACTCCGTATCAGGCTAGGCACACCATCATGGAACTTGGCAAACGGGAATAGTCGATAACTATGCTGTTGGTGTACAATGAATTACAAACTTTCACAAAAATTTGTGGAGTTTTGTATTTTGTTATTCGATCTATCGTTACAACTCGGCATAAATCACATCGCCAACTACGGTAAAGGCGGAGAATTTTTCGGAGCCCACCAGTGATCCTTAGGCATTAAATAGATACCAAAATATGTAATAAACTTTAGCTATCAAATGTCGTAAATCTCTGAGAATTTTTAATAAGGGCTCAGACCGTTTGTCTGCAGACCGAATAGATTAATAATGTTTTTTGTTTGTTTGTTTTTTGTTTTGAAAGGGCGGCGACAGTCAAAAGTGCTTTTTAGGGTCATAGAAAACTCCCGAAGTAGAGACGATTCGGCCAAGCGATTTTAATATTAAATTTGTGTTAATTTCACGACCGGAGAAATAGATTTGCATGTAGGAGTTTTGTTTCCGTTAAGGGTGAAGTGCCTAGTTGTGCAATAGGCTGACATGGTTCGGAAGATACATGTAGAGAAACTGGAATGAATGTAAATAAATTTGAAGGGAATTAATTTGGTTTGTTAACGCTTCTGTCACTTACAGCACATACTTTTTCAGACCTTGCCCCTGAGAATACTAACTTATAGTAAAATTCAGATGTGGTATTAATTTTTTAAACTCTGTTGCGGCGGTAATCCTGTGACAATTTATCTTTAAATTTACATATCGGCCAGTGGTTTGTTTGATAAGAATGGACAGTTTTAAAATAAAGTCTCAGAGTATTATAAACATATTTGTTTCAATTTTTCTGTCGGTAGCTAAAAAGTAGAAGCCTTTCCTATTTCTTTAATGATAATTTGAATTGCGGGAGGCTGAAATTTAGGTTGCATCGCAACCGCCGATCGTATTTAAGATACACCACTGTCTGCAAGCATTTAAATGCGTTTTGCAGGTTTGAGGGAGTGGACTGTTGCAATTGCTGTAATAGGAATAGTTTTAAAAAATGTTCTGTTTACTTAGATTGATTTGTACACGCCTTTTGATCCTTTGGAAGAATACATCTAGATTGTCTATAAGGCAGGATTACTTCACCACGTGTCCATGAAAGTGATAACTTGTAATCGTTACTTCACACTATTAACCGTACAGCTTAAACAGCGTAAAGGGAGAACTTTCAAAGATTATTAAAGAAAATTTATTAAATACCTTAAACACGACGTCGCAGCGTCAGGATTTCAGCGAACTAACAGAGCGTCCCTAAAACACAGTGAAGCATCGAAAACAGCTTGAAAGCAGGCGAAATCGCTTGAAGGCTTATATAAGAGCGTCTTGTGCCTTCCTGGCCGCTCGCTTACGTAATGGAGTGGTGTTCTGATGACCGGTATCGGCCTTGCATCTGTTTGCTTGTATTTTTACCTTATCTCTGTGCTGGCTTGGTCACCATGTTCTTAAAATGCGTTTTTTGTATGCAAAAACATGGAGTTATTGTTGCATTTTCCTTGATTACTAAGGGAGAACACATTAATGTTGTAACAAGGCCTGCAGGATGTGAACGTGTACTAATCCACGTTTCCTACACTTCTTCATAAAGTTGCGTCAGAAGACAAAACCTTACTCTCGCATACTTGCTACTTAGTTAGCTTTACCCCGCGTTTAGAAACACGTAACAATGAAACATTAATTTAACATAAACGAGGATTGACCAGATCACATTCCGACTGACCAACAAATTCTTTCGCAGGGAGTTATATTCCTATATCTGATTTATTTTCGTTGCAACGATGAGTACACTACTTGCCCATATCTAAACTTACATAACTATTCAATGTATCGACAGAGGTAAAAGCTACATTCACAGAATATATTTTCGTTTGGTTTTGATTTTTCACAATCATTGATAATAAAGTTATTCACGTGTGTTTCCAGAGCTGTATTGTGGAATTACAAATATAGAAGAATAATTTTTAATCTATATAAAAACCAAGTAGCTATGATAAAATTAGTTAATCATGAGAGACATGCATCGGGATAAGAAAGGTGTGATTCAAATTTGTAGTATGTCACCATTAATATTCATCTTGTAAGCAGAAGAACGCAATAAAGGAAGTTAAAGAAAAATTTCGATGTGGCATTATTGTTCAAGGAGAAAAAATCAGTATGCTACGATTTTATAATGACATTGTCCTTTCAGCAGATAAGACTGAGCATCTTGAGAAGTTTTTAAAAGGCATGAACAAAATACTGAATGAAGATTATGGAGTAAATATAAACCAAAGCAAGACAAAAGTTATGAAATGTGGCAGATTAAATACAAAACTAGGATCGGCTGCAATAGGAGACGTAATTGAATTCTTCTACTTGAGAATCAAAATTACAACTGACGGCCAAAGCAGGAATGATGATAAAAACTGAATAGCTCTAGTGAAAAGAGCCTTCATGAAAAACAGAAATATTTTAGTTTCACATATTGATCTATGGCTAAGAAAGAATTTTTCAAAACTCTATGGGTGGATTGTTTTATAGTGAAGCGTAATTTTTAGGAATACAACAAGGAATAAAAATTGAAGCATATGAAATGTGGTGCTGCAGTAGGATCCTGAAAACTAAGTGGACAGATAAAGTACAAAATAAATGTGTTTTGTAAATTATGGGTGAGTAAAGAAGTATGTGGAAGAGTTTTACAGAAAGAAGAAACAGGATGGAATTACATTTTAAAAGATTGAGGATTGATTAATTAGTTAGTGGAGGGAACAGTCGAAGGTAAGAACTGTAGAGGAAGACAGTGATTAGAATATAAGAAGCAGATAATTGAAGACGTGGATCGGAAGCGATATGATGAGTTGAAACGGTTAGCGCAAGATAGGAACGAATGGAGGATTGCATCAAACCAGTCGAAAGAAAGATGACGGAGGAAAAAGTGGGTGTATAATACTTTCGAAATTGCTTCCTGCCTAGTGTTTGCATTACAAACATTAAAGCCTACGACAGGAAGAAAGTAGCGATGCCATAGCAGCATTCGGTTTGACAGTTGTTACTATTCGTTCTGTGCAGCTGAGAGGAATTCTGACTGCCGAGAAGGTGACGCAACCAGCACGCCGTTTGAATTCCATCTGTCAGGTCGTATGCCGCACCGTCACGTGTCCACGACTGATGTCACGCTCAACTCGTTAACGAAACAAAACTCGTTAACTCCTGCTGCTAATGAAGTTGGATTCTCAAAAGGCTGCGATACTGATTTTACGAACTGTAACATCGTCCCGAATATTTTGTTCCATTTGGGATAGCCTGAATTGCGCTTATTTTCCAACTAACGAAGTCATTATCTGTTAACGTCGTGTGCTGTACCGATAATGATGGGCCATTAATACTTGTATTTACAACAAAAATGTGACATTTGCAATTATTCCTAAAGTGCCTTTACTCACATAAACGGTAGTTACCGCGACTAGAGGGTGTCTGGCATTCGGGAAGACACGGATTCAAATCGCTAACCAGACCTCCAGATTTCGGTTTTCAAACGTTTAGCGAAATTGCTCCAGGTGACTGCCCGGATGGTTCCTTCAAAATGTCATGGTCGAATTCCTTCCCGTTCCTAATCCCCAAACCTCTTCGCCCTCTAACGACCACTAATTACCAAATGAAAATAGAATGAGATTTAAAATATTAACAGCCCGGAAGTCCACATTATAAGCTCATAACTTCAGCAGTACTTTCGATGAAAATATGTTTTCAAAGTCAGCACCATGTTGTGAACTATATGTACAGCAGTGTAATATGATGTAAGCACGATATATTGCTGCATATATACTAACTGAGTTTGTTGCATTCGGGTCTGCAGTTCACAGCTTCCTGAAAAATGTATGGTCTGATATTGAGCTGTCTACAGTAACTGTACACAATCAATTAAAATTAAATGTAATTACACTGAAGAGCCAAAGAAACTGGTGGAAACGTATGGAAACACAGAGATATGTAAACACTGAAAGTACGGCGCTGCGGTCGGCAACGCCTGTATAAGACAACAGGTATCAGGCGCAAGCGTTAGATCGGTTACTGCTGCTACAATGGCAGGTTATCACGATTTAAGTGAATTTGAACGTGGTATTATAGTCGGCGCACGAGAGATGGGACACAGCATCTCCGAGGTAGCGACGAGGTGGGGATTTTCCAGTACGACAATTTCATGAGTGCTCCGTGAATTTCGGGAATCCGGTAAAACATCTAATCTCCGACATCGCTGCGGCCGGAAAAAGATCCTGCAAAAACGGGACCAACGACAACTGAAGAGAATCGTATATGTGACAGAAGTGCAAACCTTCCGCAAATTGAGGTTGATTTCAATGCTGGGCCATCAACAAGTGTCAGCGTGCGAACCATTCAATGAAACATCATCGATATGGGCTTTCGGAGCCTAAAGCCCACTCGTGTACTCTTGCTGAGTGCACGACACAAAGCTTTACGCCTCGCCTGGGCCCGTCAACATTGGACTGTTGATGATTGAAAACATGTTGCCTGGCCTGACGAGTATCGTTTTCAAATGCATTGAGTGGATGGACATGTACGGGTATGGAGATACACTCATGAATTCATGGACCCTGCATGACAGCAGGGGACTGTTCAAGCTGGTGGAGTCTCTGTATAAATGGTGTGGGGCGTGTGCAGTTGGAGTGACATGGGACCCCTAATACTGTACGTCTAGATACGACTCCCACAGGTGATTCGTACATACGCATCCTAACTGTTCACCTGCATCCATTCATGTCCATTGTGCATTCCGACGACCTTGAGCAATTCCAGCAGGACAATGCGACACCCCATATGTCCAGAATTGCTACCGAGTGGCTCCAGGAACACTCTTCTCAGTTTAAACACCTCCGCTGGCCACCAAACTCCCCAGACATGAACATTATTGAGCATATCTGGGATGCCTTGCAGCGTGCCGTTCAGAAGAGATCTCCACCCCCTCGTACTCTTACGGATTTATGGACTGCCCTGCAGGATGCATGGTGTCAATTCCCTCCAGCTCTACTTCAGACATTAGTCGAGTTCATGCCACGTCGTGTTGCGGCACTTCTGCGTGCTCGCGGGAGCCCTACACGATATTAGGCAGGTGTACCAGTTTTTTGGCTCTTCAGTGTATATTGTTAAGCACAGAAAGTGAACATGTCCTAAAACTTCTACCGATTATTCTATGTATGTGTGTTAAATGGATGTTTTAAAATCCATGTAAAAATATTCAGTTAATATGCTTCTCATCGCCAATCACCACAAAATGTAATACTGAGTACCATACATACATAGTATAGTTTTTTGCCATTTCCCTAAAATTTTTGGGCTGGACTTGATAACAATTGTGTGGCAAACTGAATCTGATAAAAGTAAACGAGCAGATTACAAATTGGGGAAAGTGAAAAAAGCTTTTACGTGGATTGAATGAAAGTGTTTTCTAAGTTGACAATGATATCACGGATATATTAAACGTACGATTTAAGCTGTGGTGTAAATTAATTGACCCAGTTAACCGATTGTGGTAGAAAGTTGTAGTGTATTGCTACACTACATGAACAATATTTTCGAGAAGCTAGACACGTAGCTCGCACAGGTGATGGGTGCGAACAAACGTAACGGCAGCTATCCGGCTGTGTTCCAGAAAGCGACCTTGGGTCGGTTAGTTCTTAGTGAAGGAACAAAGCGTGGCCGCTAGGGTGACGCGAGGGGAACAGTACAGTGGATTGCGAGTTGTGTGGGGAGAGCGTGGTCAGCCTGCAGGAAGAGATGTACGGCGACTAACGCCGGTGTGGTCTGTGTTGATTCTTGTGACCCATGTCGTCATCCGAATGGACGTGGGAGTTGGACGGCAGCAGAAAATAGAATCATCGCGTCGGACGACTGCGGACGGCAGACTCAGCGCCTCCCACTAAATGGTAACTCCGCTGATATGGTGATCACCGCAAATCGCTACCGTATCGGCCAACCCATTGTCGCCCTATAGAAATCTCATTGCCCCGCAAAGCTTAATGAACTGATATATAGAAACCCTGAGAACTGATGTAAAATGAACTCATTGTCGGATTTCAAGATGTTTGATTAATTATGTCATAATATTGTTAATAGCATTTGATGAAGAATAATTTTGTAATAAATATATATTAATGTCAAACTCAGGTACAACGGTGTTGTCAATATGTAAAGCAACATCCCGATTCCTCATATCAACAATTTCAATCATTAATAATATTTTTATTGATAATTTATGCAAACAAACAGTAATTTAATTCTTAGCAAGAGGGGTACTCCTCAAAGTTTTTTTTATGAGTGTAATAAACGAAAAAATCATCAAGCCTTTCTTTATTTTTGTGCTAATCCAGTGGAATCAAGTGTCCAGTTTTTTTGTAATGGCACACAGTGTTCTTTTTCATCAACCTACGAGGTACAGGCAAATTCAGCAATTCTGAGTATTATCAGAATCAAAGTGATGTTCCAATAACTTGCCAAATGGGCGGTACATTCTGCTCATTAACACCAGAAGCCGTGCAACAAAAAAATAATGCTTTCATAAGGTAAACCGCATGTTAGAAAACTAAGGCGTCACCATAGCGAAGCTGATCTGTTTCCCAAAAAAATTACAAACACTTTAGTGTAATCAGACAAGTTTAATGATAAAATTATGTTGCAGAATTGCTGTTCCCAGACAGTACCTCGTTACGCGTCATTGAGAACAGTCTCGGAGATGTTTGGGAAGAAAGATGAGGGTGAGTGAATATATGCAAGAAATACAAGTGCCCGTACGTTGGCTACAGTTCACAGCTCTGTGCTGGTAATAGATGTTGTTGGCCACTCTTTGTTTGCTACGTTGAATTGTAAATGGTATGGTAAAGGTAAAGGTCACAGGGTTCCTACGGCACCTGTTGCTTCCCGCACAATCCGCGTAGGTGGAGCTCCGCATGCCCATTACAACCTTTTCGGTAATAGAAGGATTTGACGGGGTCAGCGTCACGCTTCAGCCATTCTTTACCTTCCCTCAGTACTCATTATTGTGGCTTGCTACGGGTCCGGTTTTGTAGTCCGCGCCATGCAGCCGAATTTTACGGTTCAGCGCGCGCCACACCACCTCGCAGACACATCCCCACCACGTTACCTAGTGTCATTTCAGCAACCCGGGCGTTTGATGTTTACCGACTGGGTGACGGATAGAGGCACGCCATCTCTGCCAGCAGAGACCGCTCCCTTCCCACGGCTTGCTGTTGATAGCTGTATCAGCATGTCTGGCAAATGCACGGGCCGTGGAAAGCCCACTTTAGATGGCGGAGTGAGTGGGCCTTGGAGCCGTTTCCGACCTTCAACTTCGAATAAAATCAAGTTGTTAAGTTTCTTAAGCATGGATGTTAGTTATGTAATTGATTTGCATTTAATTTTGATTTAAAACGAGTGATGTGGATGAAAATTGTTGTACCGAATAGTCAGCAACGTAAGTACAAAGTAAGAGTAACGAAACGTATTTAACACTACTACCTGTTACCCGTGACTTCTTACGCGTGGACTTATAATTTTATTGCTAGAACTGGGTATAGAAAGATGTTGGTTACGTAAAAGGTAGCCCAAAAAGCACGGAGTTAGGATAATATGACGTAACAGCCATCACCATTCCATTCTACCATGGAACATGTCTCATGAAGAGAATCAATTTGCAAAGTATTTAAAAATATCAAAAAACTAAGGTGCGCAGGGGGGTTAACTGAGGGAAACTTTTCTTTCAGCTTGGTCTTGTCTTCTTTCTTCAGCATGAGCATCAGATTCTTGGTTTCTAATAACTTTAGCTGCTTGTGCTCTGCTAGAGCTACGCCTTAGATGTGATTTACGCCTGCGAGGCATGTCAAAAAGAAGACAAAATATTCTGATGCCAGGGGTATTAGGCAGACACAAAATCATAGTCCGATGCAGCCAAAATTAACATCTATAGTATAAAATATGTTTTGTCTTTCAACTAAATTTATGAACAGCTCATACGCTAACAGACTGCCTGAGTGACCGATATAACATTACAGACTCACGCTATCCGTCTATTTGTCACCATTAAGTTTTCAAAATTTAATAAAGAAAAATGTTATTTATCTCGCAAAAAGTATCCTGTGTCCTTCCTAATTATGAAAAGTATTTCCTTGTTAAATTCCATCAGTATGGGTAGTATTAGTATTTAGTAGTCAAAATGTAACAAACAGACAGAGAGTCAGAGTTATTTTCGCATTTATAATATTGTTAGTGTAGATCATAGACAAACTGACTGCGAGAAAAACAAAGCCCGAGCGATCGATGTAGCATAGAATTTTTAAAAAAAAATAATAAATAAAACGCGTTTGGCGTTGATGGGTCTCGAAAGATTTTTCAGTAGTCTACGTGACAGAGATTCGATTTGCCTCTGTCGTACCTGGACCTATAGTTTAACGTGGAATCCGAAAACGCAACGTCCAGACGAGGCCCCTATGATCAAAAACCACTTTTAAAATTTTCTGGTTCCAATGTGATTTGAGCACGATTCCGAATCAAAAACTTTTGAAATGAACCGCCTTAACCACTAAGTCACCGCCTACTTACCAGCAAAGCATTACGGAGACAGAGGCGTTCAATTAGTTTTCAAAATTTTAATACAAAATATATTATATATGCAGACAAGAATAACCCATGTCCTTCCCATTGGCAAATAGTATTTTTTTGTTAAATTTCATCAAGATCGGATTAGCCGTTTACCCCTGAAAATGGCACAAACCGACAGAGAGACATAGTAACTTTCGCATTTATTATATTGGTATAGATTTGGCTATTCAATGTTGTGAAGAGTTTAAGGTTAAAGTAAATACTTTACAATTAAAATTTGAAGAACCACATGTCACTAAAGTTGAAAGAAATGAATTTATTTATTTTTCGTAAGGACATTTTATATGATTATCAAAATTAATTCGTTAACATTTCACAACAAATACAATTACAACAGCTACAGGGTGACGTCGGGGAAGTCTGTCCATTCGGTTACGCTTCCAGTAGCAGACCGATGACCCATTCAACACCCGGTGGACAATGTTCCACGATGTGCTCAACCCACGCGTCCTTTAAGCCCCAGTAATGCAACGGCACAGAAGTGGTTTAATTTGCTTTACTACTTGCTTTACATATCAACACCCGGTAGCTTCTGCGTACGATCAGTTACCAAGTGTGCGTTCCGTGATGCCATTGTCGCCTTCATTCCATAGCGGGGTTAAAAAGGAAGACCAGCTGGGGGCCCATAACAGAATTTTTTTTCTTAGTTTAAGGCGTGCTAATGGAAAGTTCTGCAAATCATTCCATAAGGGATCTCTGACTGGTCCTTTACCTTCTACCAGTGATGGACTAAAGCTGCTTGGCACCTGATATTCGGGGAATACATGTTGGAAACGACTGGAAGCCAAGCAGGAGAAGATCGCAGGAAACCACAATACTAATAGGGGGCGTGAGCTCAAAAAGGGGTGCGGATCAGGCGAAATCTCACAAAATCTCACAAAATCTCACAAAATCTCACCAAAGAGGGGGGGGGGGGAAGTCGACAGAACTCTCACGTCAACTTTTTATTTCAGATTGCCGTCTTTCAAACAACAGTAGAGCTAAAAAAAATTAAAAAACTCTCCAAAATCACGAGATCCATCTCAGGTTTGGGGCTGGGGGTGGCGGGGAGGCACCCACCAGATCTCTCCAAATATCATCACAGAGCAGGGAGATAAAAGGGGGGGGGGTCCAGATTTACGAAAAGATACCGCACGTACGCTCCCCAACAGCATTTAGCTGGATGTCCACCTTCTCTGTACGAGCACTGCACAGCTATACTGGGGCGCAATATTCGGCAGCAGAATAAATCAGTCGAATTATAGCTCCACTGAGTACTTCGGTTTGTGCTCATCAGGAGCTGACTGCCAGTTACCTCACTAGACTTACTCTGAACTTAATTTTCCCAAAAATGAAGTGAATTGTCAGTTAAAATCGTTACAGAAAAACTGTTAGAGATTAGATAGATTAAAGTTTTTCTTCCGTTCATTTCGAACTGTACCATGAATTTCTAAATTCGATCACAAACTCAAGTCTACGTGGGCGAAGATGCAGGCAAAAAATCAGTATACATATACAGGGTGTTAAAGAAAAATAAGTCTATAATATTTTAGGAGGAATAGTATATATAAAAATAAGTCAAAAATGTCTAATAAACATTGAGACGCAAACGCATAGTTTTCGAGTTAATAACAGGTCTGCAATGTGGCGCCCGTCCACTGCAATGCGTGCCTCAGTCCTTCGGCGTAAGGAATCAGGTTTATTCTGTACGTCTTCAAGGCATGTCGTCACGTACAGGACAAACCAGGACAGTTTACAAAGAGTGCCTGATTCCTTACGCCGAAGGACTGAGGCACGCATTGCAGTGGACGGGCGCCACATTGCAGACCTGTTATTAACTCCGAAACTATGCGTTTGCGTCTCAATGTTTATTAGACATTTTTGACTTACTTTGATGCATACTATCACCTCCTAAAACACTTTAAACTTCTTTTCTAACACCCTATATAACAGCCATGGGAGTAAAGCTGTGTAAACAGGTATTAAGCAGGTCGTAATGAGTGGTGTATTGTATTGCATACAGACCTGACTCACTTCCCGTATTACGCGACGGGATGCCGAGTGCAGGTGTGTCATAATGCTGGCACGTGAAGCTATTTCTCAGACGCCTGAGTCACTACCAGTAGATCGCAGCAAATATTTGCTCTCCAACTTAGGAGAACGCGTCTGACGTCGGGAAATTATTGCCTCGCGCAACACAGAATGACAACAACACATGTCGCCGTCTCGCTTAGAAATCAATTTCACATTCTCAGGACCGCAGCCGAATCGCCACTTAACACTGTATCCTCGATCGCTACGACGCTTTATTATATAAGCCACTCCTGACGAGAAGGCTGTAAATACGTACGGATAGCATCAGCTCGTTAAATGTAACTACATATTTGATTATTGTAGGCCATTTTCTTCTACAGTTGCTTGATAAATTAGTATTTGTTGTTTAATAATACGCCATTACAACTGTTGGATATTGTTTTTATTTTCCGGACGCGTTTCGCCTCTCGCCGAGGTATCTTCAGCGTAAAGTTTTGCTGTAATGTGTGATTTGTTATTGACTTTTAATACAATAAAAAAAATCGTTGTATTAAAAGTCAATAACAAATCACATATTACAGCAAAACTGTACGCTGAAGATACCTCGGCGAGAGGTGAAATGCGCCCGGAAAATAAAAACAATATCCAACAGTTGTAATGGCGTATTATTAAACAACAAATACTAACTATATATTCATTTATTCGCCGCAGTTCACAATATTGTGCGTGGCTTTGCATCAAAACTATTTTCCGCTCTGTTCATTCCAATCGCGAATGGCACGAGGAAAGAATGAATTTTTTTTTTAATTTATTGGCATTTGGGCTGCGCACCCATACAGCCATGTACAGGTTACATGGATACTACAATGTTATGGTACAGTCCATATACATAATCATACAAGATCAGCTGCAGTGAGAGTATTATCCTCTAATTAAATCTAGACATTTTATAGGAAGTGGTTCGACATGTACAGAGGTAAGATATTACAGTTAGCTTTGACATCTGCGTAGGCTACTTTGCCTTATCCATGATGATACAAACTGGGGTTGTTTACAATATACATAACTTATAATTAGCTCTAATTCATACATAACATCAGTGAAGGAGCATTGCTGTCCTAGGGTGTAGTGTCATCACCCGGACAACACGCTTGATATTATAACCTTGCTTATGTCTCACAATAAATATTAACATTGTACAGAGACCTGTCTATATAATGTTACAGATACATAAATGTGTCTATTAGATTGTAACACCAATTCTTTTCATATGTTGATATAAAATCTTGTAGATCGCGTAGTTCTCTGTTGATAGGAGTGTGGCAGCGCATGTGGGTAACGGGATTCCTGCTTTCGTGAGGAATCGTAGAAGGAGGTCTGACTCAGTCTTCTTCCTACTGCAACCGAACAGGAGGTGATTTGTATCCTCAATTCCGCCACATATACAATTGGGCGTGTCCATGACGTGAATACGGTGGAGATGTTGTTTGAAGCATCCGTGGTTGAATTTGAGTCTGGCGATGCATGTGCTAAACCTGCGAGTGCATTTATACTTCTCGTACCACTGCTTGGTTGGAATCACCGGGTGTATGAGGCCATAATGGTGACCTCTGGTCGTGATAGATTTCTTCCACTCCATATTCCACTTGGATAGTGCAATGTTTTTGATGAGACATACAGCGTCAGGATAGGGAATCTTGTTACTGTCTGTTATACCGCTACGTGCGGCTTGTTTTGCGTAGCGGTCCGCCATCTCGTTTCCACGGAGGTTACAGTGAGCTTTGACCCATTTGAATTCTACTGATTTGTTGGAGCGTTTTAATTCTTGGACTACGTTCACGATGTCGTACACACGTTGATCATTGTGCCATTTACTGTGGTGGTATTTTAGTGACATCAGGGCCGATCTAGAGTCCGATAGGATTACAAAGGCTGTGCTTGAGGAGTTTTTAGCGTAATTGAGTGCTTCAAGTATGCCCCTTAGTTCTGCAGTCATGATGGAACATTCCGCAGGAAGCTGGAATAGTCCCTTTACGTCAAATTTTGGAGTGAAGAAAGCACATCCTGCCGCGTCTGGGAGCTTAGATCCGTCCGTGTATATGTGTTCCGTTTGGGGACGATTGTACAGAAATTGGTACACATTTGTTCTGTGGCTTTCCGGCTGGGGCGTCGCTTCCATATCTGTAAACACTTCCAAGTTTGTGACGGTGCTCCAATACGAGGCCTCATAGGATGGCATTTTTGTGTTTTGTCGAATGCTCGTACATATCTTGTAGGATTCTAAATATTCCGCCGCAACTGGAGGCGTTTTTTTCTTTACCCAGTAGTTGGCAGTAAGGCATTGCATTGCGAGATCGTGAATTGCATTCATCAGACTACTACCAGCATATTGGCTGTGTTTGAGGAGGAATTTCGAGCTAAGAAGGCTCCTGCGGATGTTTAGCGGGGGTTCGAGTGCCTCGACTAAAAGCGCGTTCGTGGGCGTCGATTTCATTGCGCCTACACATGCCCGGAGAGCCTTATATTGGGCTTTGTCCAGCTCTTTGAGTAGGGTTTCCGATGCTGACCCATAGCATATACATGCATAGTCGAAGTGAGGGCGCACCAAGGATTTGTATATCCTTAATAATATTGCGGGGTGGCCACCCCACTTGATGCTGGCTATTGCTCGAATGAGATTGGTGGCCATATCGCATTTCTTGATTATGTTTTTTATGTGAGTACCCCATTTGAGTTTGTTGTCGATCCATACGCCCAAATATTTCACCGTGCTTTTTACGGGGAACGTGAAGGGTCCTAATTTTATATCGACCCTTGCGGGCATTCTATGACGGGTGTATATGGATACGGCCGACTTCGTAGGTGATATGTCAAAGCCATTGTTGAACAGCCATTGTTTGAATTTATCCATTTCCGACGACAGCTTCCGGAGGCATTCTTCCCATGAGTCTCCTATTATGAATATACAAAGATCGTCGGCGAATTGGAGGATGGTGATACTGCCACTCATAGTATGGTGGAGGTCACAAGTGTACAGGTTAAATAGCAGCGGCGCAAGAACGGAGCCCTGAGGCAGGCCTCGATTTGTTTTCCTGGATGCCACAGGGGAACCTCCCCGCGATACTACAAGCCACCTGTCTGAAAGCAGTGCCAATAGATTTCCCACAAAGACTTGTGGGATCCCTAGGCGGTGAAGTTTCTTAGCTAGGATCGGAAGGGATACATGGTCGTATGCGCTGTTTATATCGATGTATGCGGCGATCATGAATTTGTTTTTGGTTAAGCAGGAGTGGATTTTCGTTGTCAGGTGTGCTAAGATATCCTCCGTGCCTTTACCTCTTCTGAATCCGTACTGTGTTTCAGGGAGGAGCGAGTGATGCTCTAGCCACCATTCCAATCTCTGTTTGATCATGCGTTCCAGGATTTTGTTGGTACACGACAGTAAGTTTATGGGTCTGTAGGAGTCCACCCTGCGGCCGTCTTTCCCTGGCTTCCTCACGGGAACCACCCGCGCTGTTTTCATCTCCTTAATTTGAATTCTATTCGCCCAGATCCTGTTCAGAATACTGCACAACTTTGTTTTTGCCGAGACCGGCAGGTTCCTCAGCATGGCGTAATGGATGTTGTCCGGACCTGGCGCTGTGTCAGATCCATGATTTAGAGCAGAGTTGAGTTCGTTTAATTGGAACGGGTGCAGCAGGAAGTGCGGCTCAGGCGCCTTGGGTTCTTCAAGGTTGGGTTCCACCCAAGCCGGGGTTAAGGAGATGAGGATGTTTTCCAGGATGTCGTTCGTTATAGGAGAGGTTCCAATTGCCGGGGAGGCTGAGTGCTTTAATTTCCTCAAGTTGTGCCATATTTCAGGTATGGGCGTATCTTTGTTGAAGGATTCGCAGAACTCGTTCCATTTATCTCTTTTCTTTCTCTTGACTATCTTCTTGACGATAGCCTGCGCTCTGCAGTGGGCCAGGTAGTTGTCCAGCGTGGGGCAACTTCTAAATGCACGTAGCGTGTCTCTGCGTCGTTGCACCGCTTCCCTACATTCGTTGTCCCACCAAGGTATCCGTTTGTTCTTCAGAAAGTATACAGGTTTCTGTGCGGGAATGGAAGCGTTAGCAGCTTGATTAATATCGTTTATCAAAAGGCGGTAATCCGACGCAGCATCAGCTCCGCACTCCCAAGATGATGTGAGTCGTTCCAAGCCAATTTCAAATTTTTCCCAGTCAGCCTGGTGAATTTTCCATTTGTTGGTAGGGAAGATGAACCGTGGCGCTGAGGTGTCAGAACTGAAGCGGAGTAGGATGGGTAGGTGGTCAGATCCCATCGTGTCTTCGACTATTTCCCAAGAGATGTCCACGGCTATATTCGCCGATACACAAGAAATGTCCACTGCAGAAGGACCCTGGCCTGGCGCATTGATCCTGGTGGGTTCGCCATTGTTCAATACAACCATGTCTTCTTCCTCTAAAATAGTAGCTATAGTGTTACCCATTTCGTTTGTACTTGAACTTCCCCATAGAATGTTATGGGCGTTAAGGTCTCCTAAGAGAAGGACCGGTTTCGGTAGGGGTCTGAGGAGGTTCGTGATGGCTGCTTTCGATAACTTCTTGTTCGGTGGTCTGTACATTGATACGATGGTGACCTCTTTCTTGCTGAGACGGATTCTAGCCGCACATATATTAAATTCCGTATCTTCCGTGCGGAGGTGTATTGGTTCATAATAAATAGAGTTTCTAATTAGTATGGCAGAGCCCCCGTAGCCATCAGGACGATCTGATCTAATGGAATTATACCCCTTGAATAAAAATCGTTCGCCTGGCTTCAGCCAAGTCTCACTGATGGCCATGACGGCCACCTTATTCGTTGAGGAGTATTGCAGCAAACTCTCTTTGTTGGCCCTGATGGATCTTGCATTCCATTGTAGGATGATCTCGCAATGCGGGGCTGTTCCGATGTTTCTAACCGGAGCCGCCATTGTCTATCCCGCTTATGGACAGGGAACGGAGCAGAAGTTGTTTTACATTAGGGGCGTACAGGGAAGGATCTTGCAACTGGTTTCCTACCAGTTGATTTATCACACACATTATTATTTCAAACATTTTGTTGACCGAGGATTCCGTAGATGGTACGTCAGAATGGTTATTTACCGGATGGGGAGGGTATGGGTTGCGGACGATCGGTTCGATGTGCCTATTGTACGGAATCCAATAGTTTTTGTAGGACCTGTCTACCGCACTGCTTGTGGTTCTGCCCGCTTTCTCTGACTTTCGGAGCTAGGAGGGTGAACTTGGTTCCTGACCGGAAAGGATGGTAGGGAGTTCTCCAGGTCAGTGGGGGTGTTTACCAGCGTAGGAGTGGCCTGTGGTATCTGCGCCTGTTGGGGAGGATAAATCGGGACGTTAGGTGGGGCGGTTGTAGGATTATGCTGTGCTATGTTCCAACCACTTTGGTCATAGATTCCTTCGTGGGTGGCCATGATTGGAAATTGCATGTTCGCTCTTCCTAGGCTCGCCGCCATACTGGCGTACGATGGGATGGAGATTTTCTCTAGGGCTTGCTTATAGCTTAGATTTTCCTGGGCCATCACCTGTTTGATCTTCTTTTGTTTGACGTATTCGGGGCACTGTCTGTCAAAGGATGGGTGACCGCCGCTGCAGTGGACACATATTGGGGTACTTTGGTTCACACATTCTGTTCCATCATGTGGATTTGTGCAAAAGGGGCATCGTTTGCTGCTTCTGCACTGATTGCTGGGGTGCCCAAAGCGGAGACAGTTAAAGCACTGCATTACCGGCTTAATATAGGGTTCTACAGGACATCTCACTCCATGTATATAGACATAATTGGGGCGCCTCTGAGCTTTGAAAGTTAGGAGACATACCGGAAGCGGGATTTCCTTCATTTGCTCATTTTCTTTCGATTTTCTAATAAACCTTTTGACCTTCACTACTTGATATTCACACCTCACAACCTCCATTATTTCTTCCTCTGATATTTCGGTCATGACGTTCCTAATAATCCCTTGCTGTGTAATGAGAGAGAACGGAATGTAGGCCCTTAGGCCATTTCGCTCCCAAACAGAACTCGTGATCAGGCTGTTGGCCGATGCTGCCGATCTCATTTCAATCTTGACACGATTTCGCCCAGCAGGGGCTATCTGGATTATGTTGTTACCTATATCCTGGCTGAGGGAGTACATGATGCGGCCGATAGCCATTGGGTGGATGCGTCCAATGTTTTTGTCCTGACTTTCTATATAGGCCTACACGTGGTAGGGACCTAGATCATAACTTTCATAATGTGCTGGCGCCGCCCCATTTACCTGCAGGATGTTGTTTTCTGTGGCCGTTGCTGGCTGCTGTCGCTGTGCATGTTCCGGCTGCGATGCGTCCATACTCATGTCAGCTGGTGGCGGAGGATGCCGTGAGGAACGGAGAACCTTGCTGCTTCCGCTGCTGGCGCCGGTGCCGATGTCGTTTGCGGAGGCGAAGGGGCGTTTCTGCGGTATATGTGCTACCACTTCATCTTCTCTTCTCGATTGCTGGTCACGTTGGATTAAAGTAGGATTGAAGATTGCTGGTGGAGTGTTTACAGTATTGAGACCTGAGCTGACCACGTCCATGGTTGCACTCGTATCACCGCTATTGCTCTGCGATTGGAACTGCACATGGCTGCCACTAATGTTGTCTTCGTCTGCTGGGCCTATGATTGTCTCACCATTTGCCTGGCAGAGTGTCGACGGCTGGAGCTGGAGCTGGCCGCCTTCGCCATAGTCCCCGCCGTACATGACGGCGGCAGGCTATATTGACTTAACAGATGTGTGTACTTGATAAACTATTGCACTATTTCACCTCGAGAGTGGGAAAATATCCCCGGAGAACTAGTCCGTAGTTCCGGGAAAACACTGCCCGGAGACCGCGAAGCACTTAACCGCACACAACGCTGATCCGCGAGTATAAGGAAGTTTACACTACGAGAGCTGAGACTCGACTAGTGAAGAATGAATTGGTGTAAGTGTCAGTGCGTCACCTTATTTCTCTAATCTTATTTCCCCTGTAGGTTGTTGGACGAATTATATTTCATTTCACTCGTAAATGAAAATGGGTGTAGGCATGTCTACAATTTCATACGAAACCTACGTCATCTGTCTGCCAGAGATTCCAAGATCAATCTATTAATCAATTCTGTGACGCTTTCGCATGAATCGAGTGGCTCTTCTCTGTATTTTTTTCTATACTGTCAATCAAAACCTTATGATACGGATCCCTAGCGGCACAGCAGTAGTCCAGATGTGGACGCAGAAGAGTTTTGTACGTTATATCATTTGCTTTTGGGCAACAATTTCATATTGCCTTGTACTGTTGGTCCCAAAAACTTCAGAGAATAACCAAATCCTGTTTACTTTGCACTTCACAACAAACGGATTCTTTTTGTTAGTTAGGCACATTGTCTTGCACTTTTTAGAGTTTAGTGTAAGAAGTTTCAATTCGTCACACTTTGCCGAAGTACTATCCAGATTGGGCTGAATTCCTAAACAATTGTCAGAATATATTACTTCCCTATGGATGACTTCAGCATCAGCGAACAATTTCTGACTGCAGTTAACGTTGTCTCCGAGATCGTTTATAAAAATTATGAAAAGAAGTAGCCCTATTATACTTCCTTGAGGGACACCTTATGTAACATCCATAATAGTTGAGGCTTCTTCGTCAACGACAACATATTGCGACAGATGAATTAGGAAACCTTATATCCATTCAGAAAATCTGCACCGATATACCGTACGCTCGAATCTTCCGTACCGGTTGTGTGGTACAGAGTCGAAGGCCTTCTGTAAATCCAAAACAATTGCACCATTTGTGAATCTGCATTAATAACATTAATTACATCATGCTAAAATAGGGCCAGTTGTGTTTCACACGATCTGTTCTTCGGAAATCCCTGGTGGTTCGACGTAATTAATTCGATTTCATTTATAAAGTTCATAATATTCGAGCATATAACATGTTCCAGAACTCTACTGTAAACAGATGTTATAGATATAGGTCTATAGATCCTAAAGATTTCTTCGATCTTCATTCTTGAAAATTTGAGTTACTTGCTTGATTTTCCAGTAGGAAGACTTTTTTTCTCCAATAAGCAATTCAGACAGAAATGGTCTGATTTCCTTAGTGTATTCTGAAGATACTCATACTGGTATTCCATTGGGACTCGGTGCTTTCTCCCACTTCAAGAGCTCTGATTTTTTTACGATTATGCTATGTTATAATTCTTTTTATTGATTTGATTTACTAGATTTTATGATTTTATTCTGGTATTCCAGCTGTTATAAACCTTTGTGGAAATACTAGGTATATGCTTCGTCTGAATTTTGCGCCAGAATGTCTTATGTAACTGATTCACAATATGCAACAAAACACCCATTTTTTAAAATTTATATATATATATATATATTGAAGTGTTCCCTATGTTAGGAAAGCGACTTCTCGACCATACTGTGGCCGTTCATTACCAGTTATTAATTTGCAACTAATATTAAGCATAAAAACAAATCAGGTGGGCGCCAGAGATTGGAGTGTACCCTATTCTGAGGGAAGCGACATCCAGATCTCAAAGTATTGTTACTTAAACATGAATTATTGATCAACTAGAATTATTAATAAAGTCAAATGACACATTATATGACTGGATGGGATCTATTGAAAACAAGGTTCACAATCTGACTTTACGATTTACTTTAATTGTTTGCTTGACAAGATTTTACAAAGATTAATTTTCTTTCTGCAACACAAGGGTACATAACTTTATCGGTGGAGCAAGAGAGTCTGTCTCGGGGCGATAACTAAGGTAAAAAAACGACGATGATGCAAAAGTTCCTTTTTCCGAATGGTGGTTACCGTGCAGGCGAATCTACGTTGTGCAGTCGGTGGGTTGACCAGCTCTCCATCACGGCCGGCTGCCTCACTGCTGTTCCCAGTAGTCAGCTGTTCGGTCCATCCATACCTCTCCGTCGGTAGTCAACAAGTCCTCCATGTCTTCTCGCGCTGCCTCCAAGAAGCGTCGATTTCCGCCCCCACTTCATGACGTCTGCCAATCACTGTCTTTGTAGGGAAGATTTTTCCGTTGGTTGGCTCAGGACATGCAACAAAACCGCCCTTTTTTTTGTAATAAAAATACAAATTTTTCTTATTGGCTGTGTACTCCCTGGCTTCCCCTCACCCTTCGTTCTTGGATACAGATATACATTTTTATTTTGTTTGTTTACTAAAACAGCCCAGGCTCCCACTCCATCTTGAGTCGCAGGCCTTGTCACGAGGCTGTTATGCCATAAGTCACATTTAATGGAAACACTCAGGGGCTGGCGTTCCCCAAACAGCAGCAGAACCTCCCCTGGGACCAGGGACCGACACACACCAGACGAGAAAAGAAACACGCGCACCTCTGTCTCTCGCGGATCATTACAACTTTATCCACCAACTCCGATAATTTAAAATTATTCACTGAATAATTTTAAATTCCTTAATAATTGTTCACTAAACACACTCGCGATAGCCAGCATCACTATTTAATTATGCCCTGTCTTGCTCTGTCCCTTGTGACCACTCCACATACCTACTAACAAAATATCAAATTGAGTAATAAAATACCCTGCTTTCAATCATCCCAGCTAATATGTCATTTAACATGATTCAAGAGCGTATTATCCTTGAGCATCCGTTTCAATCCCCCGAACAAGTGTGGAGCGAAACCAGATGGAGTACGTCATCTAATTTATAAACATATTACATTCATTACTTATCTAACAATGTTGCATCTATAATTAAACAATGAAACATGAAAATAAATGGACATATAACTTTGAAAATTCTTAATTCACTGAAGATACACTATCATTCATATTCTCTTAATGTTTTCTAACAATTCTATTTTAATTAAACAATTATTTTTTTCAATGATTATAATCCTTCACACAATCATTTGTGATGAGCGTATCCTTAATACAAAACCTTACTAAATAAGTTTTTTTTAATTTTTTTTTTTTTTTTAATTTTATTATTTCACCAGTGGTTTCTCTAACCACATACCTTCATTGAACCAACTTCCAAGATTAGTACACAGTTTGAGTTCTCACACAGCAATGTGTAGCGTAATTACATGAATGTCTATCCTCTGACCAGTACAGAAGCACGTCTTTCTAATGATTATCTAGCTGAGTTTTGTAAGATCCTTGGTTCCTTTTTCGTGAAAAACCCTTCCTTCCCACTCTAAGGCATGTTGATACCCCGTGTTTGATTTTTTTTATTGTGTGTCACCGACCGTATCACTTACCACGTCGTTGTTCGAGAAGTTGATTCAAACAATGCCGGTAAACCAAAACTGAATAGTTTTCGTTACTGCTAGAGCAGGAAAATTAATCTTATTAATCCTAAAATCTCTTTCCACAATAATAAAATATGTTCTAACTTATCAACTATTTAATTGTTCAACGATTCGTTGGCTAAATTCTAGTGCTTAACTATTTTTGCTTCTACGTTTTTCAAACTATTTTACAATCAACTCATTCTGTATCGGCGTTTTCCCATCTGTATACTTAAAATTTCCGGACTCTGAGACAGCAAAACAATCTTAGTACGACCAGTTACTTTTTAACTTCTCAAGTAAATATAATTATCTTTTATCGTTTACCACATCTTCAAATTATTTTCTTATTGCATCCTCGGAAAATCTTTCATGACGGGTTCATGATTATTCACATTTCTTTTCAAACCACTTTAATTTTTATCAAGCCACAATTACTTTTTTCGTGAAATCTTCTAACCGGTGTTCTATGTGTATTCTTTATCAAGCGTTTACAATCGTATTTTCATAAAATTCTCAGCGTGTTGGACCACTCTCTACTTTCGTAATGCGACTATAGTTCCGCGCTCGTTCTAGCTTCCACGACGAAATGACTTTTTCTGTCATCTATTGAATTCTAATTGACGATTTTTATCCGTCAACAAATCATTTATGCCCCTTTTACCTTCAACGGTCTTTCGGTCAGCATATATCCTTACCAATCGTTCAATATCATTTCTCGCAAATTTTCGTCATCATTCTTACTATAACGAGCACTTCCTTTCTCTTGACTCTTACGATTTTCAACATCAACACCCCGCCAATTATCATTATTCCGATTATAAACTACATCTTAATGCCATGTATTATTTTAGATTTGATTACCTTTGTAAACATTTCAGCAAACCCGTCTCGAATTATTATAACATAACGTAACTAAACCAGATCTCTCTCTTTTTATAATTCGTCGAGGATATTTTTTTTTTTTAGTATTATGAATAACGGGGTCCTTTTTTTTTATGGAAAGCTTCTAAACTTGGGAACACCAATTGATCAATTTTCCGTATTCTGTCCACTCATACATCTCAATTATTATTATTATTATTATTTTTTTTTTTAACGAAATTGCTACTTTAACTTCCGTTCTTTACAATTTTTGATGAAACAACGTCTACCTGATTTATAACACATCCTACAATGCTTGATTAATTATTAGTACAAAAAATTAATTTTACAGTTACTATTCTATACTCACTTATTGCTAACTACAAACATAATAATCTTGCATGGTCATATTTCCAATATCTGGCGACCAAAAATACTTCAGATATTCTTTAACACTTCCAGCGGCCATGCACTATCTACATCCATTTTCTATTTTCCAAATTAGCATTATTCCTAGTCTCTTAATACTTCAAGCGGTGCTGTTCATTTCCGATCGGCAATCTTTTACAGCTTGGTTTTCTATTTGTTGTATACCTCTCAGCCGAACATGTGTTCCGAAGCCAGCATGGTATCCTGAAATTTTTTTTTTTTTTTTTTTTTTTTTTTTTTTTTTTTTTTTTTTTTTTTTTTTTTTTTTTGTGCCAGTGTGACCCAACCTTCCAGCTGTGAGGTCAGACACCCTCACACATCTGTTTTTCCGCAAGGTTCTCTGCCCGTGACTTCTCCCCGCATCGCGACAGCTGTTTAGTTTTTCTTCATAAAACTGACATACTTCACTTATTCTTCTCATTTCGCGCATCTCATGACCCCCTGACTTCCAATATCTTAAGTTCATTATTACACTCTGGCTTAAGTCAGGGTGTTAATGCGTTCCCGAAAGTCACATTGCGGCTGGGGGCGGCGTTTGACTTCCGTTCCCATTTATTCCCTCTTCATCACATCTTTGTTTTACATCTTGACTCACATTAGCAGCTTGGCTTAACGCATTACAGTTAGCATCGCGTTTCCGATACGGTTGTTCGGTTCGATACCCGTCTCCGTTCGGACGCTGATATTGCTGTCCTTGCCCTCTCGGCTGATTTTCATATCCGCCAAATTTTCCTTTCCAATTCCCATTTCTGAAGTCACTCTTAGCCTGCATGTCTCCAGTGTGGTTGGTATGTGGTCGATTTCCATAACCATCTCCACTATCAACCGCGCGAAGTGTTGCTTCAAACTGGGCTAATGTTTGTATGACCGCCGGGTTCAGCATGTTTTGCACATAGAGCGGGAAATGTGAACGTAGTGCTCCACAAAGTTCTACGTCATTCGTTACATGGTCCAGGGTCCGAGCCAATGAAACCATTCGCAGGGCGTAAGAAGCCATTGATTCTTTCCCGTTAACTTGGTATTTTCCTTGATACAACTTTAGCCGTACCCGCGACTGAGCCATACTATCCCAAAAAGTATCAAAAATAGTTCTTTGAATTTTTTGTAGGGTGTTTCTTCGGTACAAGCCACTTCCAGCCAGGCCTGTTCTTCCTGTCCCATAGTGTTTTGTATCACCATCAATTTAAGACTCTCTGGGACTCCCTTTACTTTTAAATAATTATCTAATTTCTTTAGATATTCTTTGGGGTTTGTCCCCATACGGATGCTGATACGCGGCAGTGGCAAATCAATTGTCCCATGTATCGGGGCTGTTACTCTCGGTTCTTCCGACATGCGATTACTTAACGCTGTCATGTTGCTACGAAGGCTTGATATATCCTCGGTGACTCGTGTGGATAACTCGTCCTGGTCCTTTTTGAGCGCGGAATGAATTTTTTGACATTCTCCAATAGCCTTTATCATGTTCTGAGCTCTTTTTTCACATGATGCCGTATTCTGATCTATCTCGGCGCGAATTTCACATACTCGCGTTTCAAGATTTGTCGCACGATCCTCCGTTCTCTGCGATAGTTCCGAAATTTGCTGATTAGTTTGCAGGAATTTTCCTTCCATGCATTGGTTTACTGTTTCAATTTTTTCCTTAATCGATCCGTCAACCTCCTTTCTTAAATCAGCTTTTAATTCTTCTCCAATGGTGATTTTCTGCACATTTATCTGCTCACTTATTTCAATTTTCAAGCGTTCACTGAAAGCCGCAAATCTTTCGCTTATCCGGTTTTCGGTTTCATTTTGTCTTTCCATCATAGCTTTCTGTTGTTCATGCATTAAACCAAATTTTTCGTTCATGCTCGCGCTCATTTGTTCGCAAATAATCTTCGACTGTTGTTCCAGCATAGTTTTAAACATCAACATCATGGGATGACATGCAACATTTTCGCAACCTGTACTCTGAGTATCACTTTCAGATTGAGCTACCGATTGTTGAATCGCTTCATTAGTTGGAGGGCACGTGATTATGTCCTCACTTCCGGTTTGACAAGGATTTTCTCTAACTTCCATTATCCCGGCATCGACTGGAAACTGTGCGCTTTCTACACTCACAGAGTCTATCGTTTCCGAAGTTGACGGATTGGTACTTTGCGACATGTTTGTTGATTTTCCTGACCTGAGTAACATTCAATTAATTCATTAGCGTAAGATCGCGTTCCTAAATTTCAAATACTAATAAAATTCTTTACAAACAACGTTAACTTAAACCAATCAGTAAGCCGCATTTACGACCATCACAATTTTAATCAGTGCAAAAACACCGCGAATTTAACCCGGAAAATCAGTAAAACACCAGAAAAAACTTTCCGAATACCAAAATGCATACAGATTTGGACCGCACCAATATAATGAAAGCAAAAAGCTCATACAAATCTCAGCATAGTCAAACAGATATTCTATACTCGAACACAGAATTTTTCAACGCCGGTCAGATGAAAATTCTTACCTTCAGACATGAACCTTGGAAGTTGTTTCAACATAACTTTCCAAAAAAATATTCCACAATAATGACAAGACAACACAAAATAAGAGACCATCACACAACAAATCAGGACAACACAAAAGGCGAACAGAAACCATCACACCGAATTTCAGTCCTATGCCAACTCAACACTCTTTGAACATCGACTAAAAAAAATCAACAAAACATCAAACATATAATATGCTCCATCCTGCTTTCGCCTGCATCCAAAACTAAATAAAACAAAGTTCATATGACATAACAAAACCTGTATGTTTAACATAGATCATATGATTATTTAAAAAAAAAATCTCCACCTGGTTCGGCACTGCACTGAAATAAAAAAATAATGTTATAATAATATTGGAATTGAAACTTTTGCATCCACCCGTTTATTTATTTTTTTTCGTTAGCCCCACGTTCTGGGCGTCATAATTTGAAGTGTTCCCTATGTTAGGAAAGCGACTTCTCGACCATACTGTGGCCGTTCATTTACCAGTTATTAATTTGCAACTAATATTAAGCATAAAAACAAATCAGGTGGGCGCCAGAGATTGGAGTGTACCCTATTCTGAGGGAAGCGACATCCAGATCTCAAAGTATTGTTACTTAAACATGAATTATTGATCAACTAGAATTATTAATAAAGTCAAATGACACATTATATGACTGGATGGGATCTATTGAAAACAAGGTTCACAATCTGACTTTACGATTTACTTTAATTGTTTGCTTGACAAGATTTTACAAAGATTAATTTTCTTTCTGCAACACAAGGGTACATAACTTTATCGGTGGAGCAAGAGAGTCTGTCTCGGGGCGATAACTAGGGTAAAAAACGACGATGATGCAAAAGTTCCTTTTTCCGAATGGTGGTTACCGTGCAGGCGAATCTACGTTGTGCAGTCGGTGGGTTGACCAGCTCTCCATCACGGCCGGCTGCCTCACTGCTGTTCCCAGTAGTCAGCTGTTCGGTCCATCCACACCTCTCCGTCGGTAGTCAACAAGTCCTCCATGTCTTCTCGCGCTGCCTCCAAGAAGCGTCGATTTCCGCCCCCACTTCATGACGTCTGCCAATCACTGTCTTTGGAGGGAAGATTTTTCCGTTGGTTGGCTCAGGACATGCAACAAAACCGCCCTTTTGTAATAAAAATACAAATTTTTCCTATTGGCTGTGTACTCCCTGGCTTCCCCTCACCCTTCGTTCTTGGATACAGATATACATTTTTATTTTGTTTGTTTACTAAAACAGCCCAGGCTCCCACTCCATCTTGAGTCGCAGGCCTTGTCACGAGGCTGTTATGCCATAAGTCACATTTAATGGAAACACTCAGGGGCTGGCGTTCCCCAAACAGCAGCAGAACCTCCCCTGGGACCAGGGACCGACACACACCAGACGAGAAAAGAAACACGCGCACCTCTGTCTCTCGCGGATCATTACAATATATATAAATTTCAGTGTCCCATTAGTTATAGTAGATGTACTTGATTGTAGGAAATCTGGCTCCTACAGAAGATGGGTATAATCAAAAACAGAACAAAACTACCTGTGAGAACTTAATTGCTAATGAGCAGATATTGAGAACATAGTCGTTTCTCTCATTTCCCCATTTACATCGGAAAAGCCTTAAAAACTGCATAAGAATAATTGGCATTCGTTCCTGCATCGTTTACTTACACAGACTGGTATAAATGAGACTGTAGTGGATGTTGCTCTGATACTATCGATGATTACGGTTTTTTATGCGCTGCAGGTACACAAGTCATTAGCACATTTGATGGTTTTGTTGACAAGATTTTTTAGTCATTATTTAAAAGTCAGTCCAATTATTGCAGAAGAATTTTGATAAATATTCCAACTCTGTGCAGAATCGTTTTGAATCGCCTTGTGATTTACGCATATATTGCCCACTCGTAGCAGCAGAACAGAACGGTGCAAATTAAATTTTATTCACAGTTGATATGTTATGCACGAAGTTTAAGTCACCATACAGGGGAATCAAACAACGATGTGATCATCTGTATATTGGAAGATCATTCTAATGGTTTCGAAGTACGTGCCTAGCATTCCAAATGTAGAATAACCGGTTTGGTCTAAAGGTATTTCCACCATGCTGTAGTCGACGATTGATTGTAAAGATATGAATTAGTCGAGGCCATGTGTACCAATGCTCTACAGGTTCCTGTAAATTGTGTAGCCAGCCCGCCGGTGGATCTTACTGGTTTTTAATCGACTTTTTTTTTCCTCTTAATACTATCAAACCTGTGAAACGAGCTGTGTTTGGTGATTATCTTTTACAAACAAAATTGTATTCCAAAAGTCGCAGATTTGGCTTGGCCATGGAATTTTGAAGGAAGCATCCCTGCATTGTCCTGGAATGATTTGGGGAAACCATGGAAAACCAAAATCTCGATGCTCGGACGGGGATTCGAACCCGCATCCACCCAAATGCAAGGCCGGCCAGAGCACTACCACCCACTTTTCGGTGTTGTAACACGAGATTTCTTGAGAGCTCACTGTTTTGATATCGCTCTCACTTTTGGAATTTTTCATTGGCTGATTCAACGTAAGGATTTAGTGTTTACTTGTAAAGGGAAAACATTGGTCCGGAGTACAATGGATTCGTCACATGTGATGCTATTAAGTCATACCTTTTTTTATTTTTTTTTCTTAGTTCTTTCTCACATGTATTGATACATTTCGGAATTTCACCCTATTTTTCCTAATAGGATAACTAAAAAAATAGTTTCAGTTTATTACAAAAATCTTCTTACAAAAAAATAATTATTATTTGTCTAATTACTGTAATGGACGGGAGAAGGCGTCGTTCTTTCTTCGATATTACTTCAATACATTTCATACCGCTTGGTAAGCCTAAATTTCCAGGGGAATGTAAGTATGAAAGTTGTCAGAGAAACGACTGTTGAGCACGACGTTTAAGTTAGTATTACTAAGTGTAATGGGAAAACAGAGTGGGAAGCTGACTGGGAACGTAACGCGGCTGCGTTCGTCACGAAAGTGATAACTGGGCTCCTTTGTATGTGGAGCACAACAAGGCGGCCTTTAGAAAACAACTGGAGCTCTTTATCACGGCTGGCGTCGGCTTGCGGTATGCGTGGGTATTGAGAGCTGTTTGCATGCAGCACAGAGGAAACAAAGACTAAAATATTGTCTTCTGGGAACTAAAGTGTTTGTAAAGTACAGTCAAATTTATTTTGAACCTTAATTAATACTCTACAGTTTCAATGTATCGAATTTCTGAATACATTTACTAATAATCTTTTATATTTTGGCAGCAGTATTTATAGCAACGAGTCATACGCTTTCATGGCTAAATCGTCTGTTCCGCATTCAAAAACCGTTCCTTTCAGAAAAATTCACTTTTTCCAAAACTGATTCAGTTGAATCCAGGGATTATCCATTAAAATAAACCATTGGATATTTCGGTGTTAAGCCTTATTCTTGCAAGTAGATGATGCACTTAATGAGGTCATAATTGATCACAACGACTCCCGCATACGTCTTTTTTTGTGTTCGTCGTTCCCAGCCGCCGTTATCTATGGTAAGTGTAGGGTTGAATTTACCTATCTTCCCTTGATTTTATTGCATTAAAGCATTTTCCTGCTGATTATTATAGTTATGATTGGCTATTTCATTTGATTTCGTTAAAAACGAACCGTACTCAGTACTAATTACATGGTATCTGCCAGGCATAACACCTTAAAGTAATTTCGACGGTAGTAATGACTTTACAACTGGACCGAGCGTGGTGACTTAGCGGTAACGTTCTGGCCTCGCATTCGGGGGGACGCGGATTCGAATCTCCGTCCGGGCACCCAGATTTGGGTTTTCCATGGTTTCCCCAAATCACTCCAGGCAAATGTCGGGATGCTTCCTTTAAAAGGCTGTGACTGAATTCCTTCACTTTTCTTGTTCCCAGTCATTTCCCGCCTCTAATGACCTCGAGGCGTAAAGCCATAAGCCAAAAGAAATTTATCTGATACGGTTTATGTCTTCCCCACCACCTCCACTGTGTCGTAACGGTCAAATACCATTATTGTTGTGGCTGGGTTGACCACGGGCGACTGTGCGAACTCCGTCAGCTGTTTCTACTTTCATGAATAAGGACATTGCCCGAAATATTGCGTTTTTCGTGTTTGCGTAGTGTTCTTTCTTTTTTTGTCGCTTCTCCCTTCAATGCTTCGCGGTGAGTGTTGGGTTTATTTATCTTTCCCCTCGATATTAATACCGCCTCACGGCATTTTTCCAGCTCAATTGTTACTGAAACAACAAAGTTCTTTACAAAACACACTAGAATCAGAAATGCAATAACGCTGCTTGCTAAATATCAGCAAATGTAAGAACGTAACTGAACATTTATACGTATATAGTAATACAAAGATTACCTGGCACCACCAGCGATTTCTTCCTTCTGTTCTCTTAGAAGTACTAGTTTTTGGAGAAACACTGTTTTCTTTCTTTTTTAGATTCGTTCAAGTTCTAAATCGTCTGCAAGTAAAACCTTATATTTTGAATCCATCAATACTAAAATAATTTAATATACAATAACAATTCTGAAAGAGCGATGTCTATCAATATCTATAAAATGAAAGCCGGATAAATTTGTCTTATAAAAACTCGGAAACTACGGAGCAGATTTCGATGGGGTTTTCTCCGTTTTAAACCTTAAAACTCAATTTGTGGTTTGGCATGTGTTATGTTTCAACGATAAATAACGCAGGAGCATTAAATGAAATTCTGAACGTATGATGACAAATCCAAAAGATGGAAGGATTAGATGTTGTATACTTCGTACTAAACACCAACTACAATGTTTCTGATCATAGCCTTTAATGAAATCAATAAGATTACAATAATATCTATTTTGCACACTAAACAAAACTTGAAGTATTCTTTCCTTTAATTCGGTATATTCAATTTTTAAACGCCGTAGATAGCGGTAAAAACAATCTCTAGCAATACCTACAACTACAATGTCTCTGGCCATCATCATTAGTCTTTTGTTCAAATAAAATCATTTATTTACGATAATATTATTCTGGATTCACTTTTGAATTTTTGTAAAAGGCTGAATCTGCGGTGTTAAAACATCTGGCATTTCGAGCAATAAGTATATCCATTCACTTCGAAATTGAATCAAATCTGAGTTTCTAATAATCTAGCGTTGTTTAGTAATGTAGTAATACAATTTCTTAGCCAAATTTATGAACCTTGATACACATGACTCTTTTCTGACGAATGAAAGTAGTGTACGTGCAAATAAACTTTAACCCACACCGTTTCTTGGTAGGGGACGTGTGAACCTAGGTTTGCTTTAATTCCGAAAAACGTTGGCACGAATTTTATGAAACTTTGTACAAGTGTTTCTGATTGCGGGAATAAAAATAGCGTACGGGTAAATCTACGCCAACTATACCGGGCAACGCTGGGAACTCCGCTAGTTTAAAATATAATCTGCTTCTGCATACTTTATAGATACAAAATTACGTATTTCTTTGACAAACATAAGAATAGGGGTACTGAGATAAAACACAGAAACATGGGACAGCTTTAATATCAACAAAAACAGTGTGTAAAAAAGAATTCGACTGAAATATACCAACCGAGTTCTTCAAGGAATAATAATTTTACAATTCAAATTCCAATAGCTAGAACAAGAATTATTTACTTGGTTAAAATTCGGCAAAAGTATGTATCGAAATAACTACATAGAAGGTATTATGGATCCAAATATGATTGTGCTGCATCGTATTGAATAGTTAGTACGAGTTTCAAGTAAAAATTGCTACCATAGGGCGTTATCTTTTAAACAAATTCTCTACAATGAGCTTTTAACTATTTATCTTCTCGTTTTTTGTAATATTGCTTTGAGTGTTTTACAAATGTGTATGTATTATAAATATAGTGGCCTATACCGCCATATACGTAGATCCAAATTAATGCTTCATATATTTCATGAAACTTTACAATTATTTCTTGCAATTTCATTTATTTTGTTTAGTAAACTTTTGCAAATTTGTGTAAAAAAAGTTGTTGTTTGCATAACTTATAAAGAAGAACTTAACGGAAGCCAAATAAATGGATTATAGCCGATTCAGTTAATAGAGGCGTCTCAAGGTCAGTTTTCTGTATCCCCACTCTGCTGCCCTTACCCCTACATGCGGAGGGGAAATTTGCCACTTGTCTTTCTGGACACAGTGGTCAGCTCGGGGAGGTAGTAAGGGAGGGGGTGGTGAGGTGAGGAGCTGGGCGGAGGGTACGTCACCTTGAGCCGCCAGTGCGTAGTGCACTGGTTAGAGTGTAAATTTTCGTTTTTGATTGTTTCCGATATTTATTTTCTTGCTATCATTTCAGCGCTTAGAGATATCGGTTATGGTATCTTCCCTGTGTCGAGATACTACGATAGATGGTAAACATTTTTGCGACCGTATCTGAGGCACCGTGAAAATTTGTATAACACTTCTTCTGTGATGCCTACCTACAAAATCGAAGACCTGGCTGATGGGAGGGTGAGACATAGCGGATTTATTAACATTTCAAAATTTTATTTTCTTTCAAAATTGTGTTTCATAAATTTCGAAAAAAACATATTTGAGGCATGCTGAAGTTTGCACAGAATAACATTTACACCTAGGATTTTTTTTTTTTTTAAATGACCTCTATTTTCATAAAGCGTACCTCAAATAAGTTTTTTTCGATATTTATGAAACACAATTTTCAAAGAAAATAACATTTTGTAAAGTTAATAATTCGGCAATTCCCCCACCCCCCCCTCCCCCTCTCTCCCATCAGCTAGGTCTTCGATTTTGTACTTACGTATTACAAAAGATGTGTTATACAAATTTTCACGGTGCCTCAGATACCAACCCAACAATGTTTACCATTTCTCATACTAAGGGGTTCTCGGGTCGAATATCGGCCTGATGTGTGTCTCTGACACAGCATTGATTTGCCGATGTCATGTACTATTAAAATGTAGGTCCCATTCACTGAGTTTGATTAGGTCATCACGATATTAGCGGACGTCATGGAAAATTTAAACGTGCTACTTAGTGCATGCTATCAAGAATTTCAGTTAATGCATTGTATGTAACTACTGAAGAAAAGCAAATGTAGTGCGAAGAGTTTATAGGTATATTCTTGAGATAGGGAAAGCTTTTAAATGTTCCCTAACTGCCTTTACAATGGATAGAACGATTAATCTGTTTCAAAATGCATTTCCAGTAACGCATTTCCCAGAAATCAACAAATTTAATGGCTTCTGCTTATCATTGCGGTCTCTCGCTGAACATTACTTCTGGCTTTTTAAGGCTGCTGCATATTTCTCAGTAACGGCGAAATATAACTAGAATGATTATTTCTGTGGCAGTTACGAGCTTTTTTATGGGTTGACAGCTCTAACTTTTTCTCCTAGGGGCGCGACATGGCGCTTATGAGATAACGGAGCGGGGGTGTATCAGAAAGAACAGCTTCGTGTCTCAAAGAAACAGCTACGTGACCTCCATGGAGGTTACAGTGGCTATGAACTATTCAATATACTTCTAATTCACTTCCAGACATCAATGCGATATTGAAGTCAACCTTAATTCTTTACAATCTTTCTCAATAGCAATATTTCATATAAAAATGTAAAGTTATGTTTAATAAAGAAACTTTTTTTCGAAATTATTCTGATGTTGGGAATATCCTACCACAAACGCAGAAAACGCCCTGCAATAGTGCATGTGCAAACTGGTGTCCCTGTTGTCCGTTCAGTTAACAGAAGAGGTTCAAGGTCTACTATATCCCCACTCCGCTGCTTTTACCCCTACATTCGAATGGTAGATTAACCACTAGCATACTTGGACGCAGTGTTCAGCTCGTAATACGGGAGGGTAGGGGATAAGAAGAGATGACCTTGAACCGCCTGTCCGAGTGAACAGGGTATAGCGAAATCGTTGCCCGTTTCTGGAAAATAAAGAGAGTCCGTCTGACTGAGTTCACAGCAGGCGGCTATGAATTGATCGTCCATCCAGTCTGGTGATCATGGGCGCCGACTGGATTACTTTAGAAGAGGTGCATCTGAATCTTTTTTTATACATTATATATATAACCCTTATTACTTATTAACTAAGGACACTGAATTTATTGACAAGGCGTTGAACAAATTTGGACAACAACCTAGGCGCCTTAAGTTATTCTTCAAACAGTGAGTTTAATAATGAAGTGTTTGTTTCTTAATCTTTTTCTGTGTATTTTCTTTCATAGCAGGGGGGTGCAAGTGCACCCCCTTGCATCCCCCTCCCGGCACCCATGCTGGTGATGTTCTCTGATCGATCTGAGTTTTCCCGCCGAGTATACGTTCCCTAACCTTCCTATTGCTCCCAGCACCGACACACAGCGTAGTCAGAATACTTCACACATTTGGAAGGATGCGGGTTCGAATCCCCGTCAGGTCATCCAGATTTGTGTTTCCCCAAACCATTTCAGGTAAATGCCGGGCTAGTTCCTTCAAAAGGCCATGGCCAAATTCCTTCCAGTTCCTTGTCCCATTCCTTTCTCGCCTCTGATTACCTCGACGTCGACGAAACGTAAAGCCAAAAAAACAGAACGCTCGAGGTGACAGAACGAATATCCTGCTTGCTGAATTCCAACGATCTAAGGAACTGCTCTCTGCCTTCTCACATGCTTTAAGGGATGTATTCCCGAGTCGTATGTATCGCCGAGTCATACTACACATCCACTGAGGCTAGCCGTAAAAGTAAGCTGAGGATACTGCCCACATAATCGCCGTTTCCAGAATTATGGTGCCCTCTGGTGCCCGTTATATGTTCTTACTAAAGTCGATTGTAATATTACCCGTGCTGGTGCTGTCTACCAACGTTCATACGTTTTGGATCACCTGGTAAGGGGGCGCCAATTTTTATAACATTTGTATTATTTATAAATTAAGAAGCATTGACCATGTGTAAAATTCTTAAATTATGAGTTCGCTATTGGACAGGAATGCGCGTTTAGACGAGTAGGATCAATTATCAACTCAAAGCAGTATACGTCGTATTGATAATATAATAATTTTTGGTGACAGCACTAATCATATATATTATTTCTGAAAGGTTTTATGTGATGACCAATTATCTTCCTTGATACATAATCAAAATCGATAAATGAGGTATCGGTCTAAGGATTAAGTTCTCCTCATTGGCAACATCATTAATTAAGAACGATTTTTTTTTTTTTCGAAATTCAACCAGGAAATGGAAAAATTTGAGCAATCAAGGTCACGCGTAAGTGGCAGTTATGAGTACTGCTGCTAGGCTTCGTTGGCATCACTAAGGAGTGATCACTTTACCGCTAGATAGCAGCACCACATATCGTATAGATGTTGATACACTGTGTGTGTTTTCTAGAGAAAGGAAGTTTTTAGACATTTTTGTTTCTGTTAGGGAAACTTTCATTATTTCTAATCGTTTCGCAGGGCGGTGTAAGTTGCCAGAAATGAACCGATTCTTCTTTCAACGTTCTACAAACCACCAACCTTGTTATTCATCGTATATCATTCGCGAAATTTTCGCAAGGTCCAGATAGTATTGCATTGAAAACTCACTGGAGTTAATAAGCAATAAATGTTGAGTTACAGAACCATCGTCAAGTTTAAACATATTGGATTCTTTGAAACAGTGTAGCATTGATGCTTGTGTGTGGTGATAATTTGTGTGCGGGACGCCAGTTAAGCTTGTGCACCATAGCGAGTCTCGTGTGTTTTACAGGGAACTCATTTGCAATGTTTCCTGTCAAGTACTAGGAGAAATTAGCGCAATCCTGCAATTGGCTTTTCCATTGCTCTACCTTAGGTGACTTTCACGATCGCGGCGCAAGTATCTTTCACGTGTTTATGTGTTGATTCAGCAACATTCCATGGGACTGAAATTGCCAGCTAACTTGGTGACATGCATGTCGTCCCATCGTGGATGCCGTCCGTTTTCATTTCTGATAACTCTCCAGGACCTCCCATAGTGGACGCCCGTATCCATTCATCTAAATCTCTGGCGGAAATATGATCAATAGGATTCGGATCTTTGTGACCAAAAAATAGTGAAATATGCATGTAAATATGACCTTAAAAACGGATAAATATGTCCTAAAAATAACAAAATATGACCAAACACTTAAATTTACAATAGATCAAAACATTATGAAATATGCATCATTTATTTAATCGAGTAGTGTCGCTTTCAAACAGGCAGCATAAGTTGCGTCTGTGAACTCACTGCACCATTCAAAAATTAAATTTTAAATCGTTTTGTTGAAGTCACTTTACTTTTACATAATATAGGTAAATGAACTCGTCTGTAGTAAAATACTTGTTTCGAGATTCCTTTACATAACTCCATAACTTCACACTTTCGTAAATTTTGTTTTCAACATGCCGGTACTCACTGATGCACCGCTGATTTAACACTGTCGCAGGATTATTTTCAAAAGTATCATCGACAATAAGACATTGTCTGGCGCGACTCGACACGGGCATGCTGCTGCTGCATTGGGGGGCATCCATAAATTACGTGAGGTGAAATAGGGGAGGGGGGGGTCCGGCGAAATCTCACCAAGGGGGGGGGGTCTACGGAAATCTCACGTGAGATTTTGTGAAAAATTTGTGACAGTAGGGCCAAAAAAACAAAGAAAGGTCTCAAATTTGCGGCAAAGTCGATTTTAGGAGGGTATTTCGTAACCAGGGCTCGTAAACCACACCCGGGAAACTGGAGATGGTCCCCAACGATAATGATGATTTCGTCAAAAAAGTTAGGGTGTGACCTAAAAAAAAAGTTTTCAAGGGCGATTTCTGGGGGGGTTCTCACGGACCAGATCTCACCAGAGGGGGGGGGGTCCGGTCAGATCTCACCAAATCTCACCAGGGGGGAGGGGGGTCCAGAAATCCGGAAAAACACCTCACGTAATTTATGGATGCCCAATGTCAAAAGGCGGGGTGAACTTCAACGTTTAGACTTTTAGATAATGACAGTAATGTATAACTCTAATTCTTGACTGGTGAATTCTGACCAGTTCAGTAACAGTTAATTTCCTTTTTCCTCCAATGTATAATACGAGTACATTTATCTTAATTTCTTCTCATCTATAACTTCGTGTGAATTCTCGGTACTATTAACAATTACCAGATTTTTACTCAAAATATGACCATATGGCCATAAATATTATTGTAATATGATCAAAATTAGAAATTGGTCGGAATATGTATTTATATGCTACATATAAATACAATCAGAAACGTTGAATCAGTGTTTAATTCAGCATTACCGCTCAAAAAGCAGGCAGGAAAAAAATATGACTTGTCCCTAATGAACCCTAATTATCACCAATGCTAACGACAAGCCATCGTAACACGTCAATCAACTGGCAATAGGATTGTGGTTAAATTCTCATACTCTGCCAAGATCAAACTAAACTATGACTCGCCAAGAGTAACTTGTTCATATTTTTGTCAATAAACAGTTCTTTTATTTGTTTAACTTAAATCTTAATAAACACTCAGCTATGTCATTTCAATTATATTAAATGATTCTTTCATTGTGTTCATACCAGAATATTGGTCATTCTCATTTTATAATATTTTAAATTTTTTTTTTAAATCTGAATAACTGACTTCTAAGCCCGTCAAAAATAATGGGTTAAAAACAGGATTCTGGCAATTAATTTATTCTAATTTGCAATGAAAGTGACATAGAATACATCGAATATAAATACCTTGTAAGCCCGTCAAAAATAACGGGATGAACACAATGTTCAGGCAGTTGCTTGACTAAACACAGTTGATGTCAAACAACGCCCATAATCTTAAGAATGATGTCATGAGATACATATTTCCACGCTTACTGCAATAGCGATATCTCTTGATAGAGAGTATTAGAAACATCTACATCGACTGTAAATAATCAAAACTCTGTTAATGAATATTTTAATGTAAACGCAATAGATGTTCTGGCAATTCATTTCTTCGTGGTTGCTTAAAGAAAATAGAACTGCCAGTACCGGATTAGCCACATGGCAGGAGTTAGCAAATCAAATGCTACGGGCCTCGCGCCATCTAGGGAAACCCCAGGTCAGGCCAGATGGGCGATTTTTTTCCCCACTCTATTACTGCCCCAGACGACGAAAATCAAGGGCCCCTTCTTCCCATTTGATACGGGCCCCGCGCTGTGTTAATCCGCCCCTGGGAACTTCTATTAAATGATGGCCATAATCTCAATCATGCAATAACATTTCCGACCATAAATAGTCCGGCAACGATGGCCTAATACTTTACGTCATCGCTAGACGATAACACAGTGACAAAAGTAGCTTTTAAAATGAGATAGATAACTTTAATAATAAATCCCCAATTCCCAATGTAACCAGTGCATTTCAGTGACGCCCAGCGGATAAGGGGCCGGGGGGGGGGGGGAGGTAGCTATCGGAGGACTAGACGGTGCCGTGCCCCATGGCCCTCAAGCTTAGTTCAGGGGGCCCCCAAGCGCAGAGCTAAAAAAAGGCCTGAGGGCCCAAAATAATTTTTTTTGCACCGGGGCCCTTGTTAACTTGGCTACGCTACTGATAAGGAAACGTCCATTAATTACGTGAGTATAAAATAGGGGGGGAGGGAGGGGTCTAACAGAATTGCGCCTGATCTCATTTAATGGGAGGGGACCGCTCAATAAAAATCTCACCTCAACTTTTTATATCATTTTTTTCCTCTTATTTCACAGAAAAAAATGAAATACGTAGAAGACATCAGTATTAACGCTTAGTTATTTACTGACAAGAATCAAAATACATTAACACAACAAATAAATTTAATTACTTAAAAATTATAGAGCAAATCTCACCTCATGGGGAGAACGGGTTCCACCACATTTTACCAGATCTCATCAAGGGGAAGAGAACGGATCCAAACTAAATGCCTCGCGTAATTAAGGGACGTCCCGTAAGGCATTTTCTAATCTCAGATTATTTCGAGCTTAAGCAAAAAAAAAAAAAGTATTTTGTTGGGTTACGACATGATTTTATGAATGAGCAAGGAGCTATGTTTTCGGTACTGCCCGTACGACACCGGCGTCCATCTATTCGGATATTATTGATCTCTGTTCCTGCACGTTAACTGTATATAATGTTACATTTTAACTGCACTGCATTTCTGCGTACAAAATTGTTGCACGCTATCAGTCTGAGTTTTTTTAAGGTGTAGTAATAGCAGTAATTTCACCACGCAAACTTTCTCGAACGCAGGCAGTTTTCTCACGCAATATTGTGCTTACATCGGGTTTAAGCGCTAACCCCAGTCAACGTGAAACTATGTCGGCTCGCCTTAATTCTGTATTCAAGACTTGCTTTGAAAGATACATTGCAAAAATGCCCTTGGAAGCTACTACTAGAATAAATTTGAAAATCTCGATTGTGCTTGCTATAAAATCTTTGGTTACTGGGAGCTGTGATATGCGTAAATTTGTCTGCTGTTTGTATGACTACAGCTGAGGAAGATCGATAATCCATTACGCTTAGAATTTCAGATCGTTTATACTGCTTTCAAATATCACGATAGCGTTTAGTATTTTTACGACTATAATGATTGGTAATTAACGACCATGCAGTAAAATATCCTCAAAATAATAACTTTTGTTTATTTTGCTCACAACTTCCAGTGTATGTTAGATTTACACCGACTTATATAAAAAAATAAAATAAAAAAATCAACAAGAAGGGAAGAAAGAAATGAAATAAAACTTCACGGTTTGAGAGGATATGTGATGTTATTTCAGTGATTACAAAATTGAGTCCAGTTCACAGAGAACTTGGCAGTACGAGCCCACTTATCAGTATTACGTTGCCCCCCTCTTCTGGTCTGAATGCGTTAATTGAATCGGTTGGGAAGGATGTCATAAAGCCGTTGTATCCTCTCCTGAGTCAAGCTGACCCACAACTGTTATAACCGCTCCTTCATATCCTGGATGCTGCCACCGGGATGGAGTTGACGTCCGAATTGGTCTCACACATGTTCTACCGGGAACATGTTCTGCTAGCCACTGGAGTACCTCAACATCACACGGACATTTCATAAAGGCACTTGGCGTGTGTGCGCGAGCATTGTCCTATTTAAAAATGGCACCACGATACTGTCGCGTGAGAGGTAACACATAAGAACGCAGGATATCCGTGACGTACTGTTGTGCTGTCAGAGTTCCCTTCAACTCGCCCACCCTTTGCATTAACATCGCCTTCTATTCACGTGGATGAAATCCGGTGACAGTTTTATGTGATCCTCTACACCTCATAATACAGATACAAAAAAAAAAGATGAACTGTGAATTCTTAACTATTCCAACGATTCAGCTTGAAAACTGAAGAAACCTAGACTCATGTACCACTTGGAGATCATCAAATACATTAAAATCAAACATTGGAAAATCTTAGTTTGTGACAAGTGGGTATTCATTCAACAGCGACAGACGTCATTTGAATGTGATGAATGCAAACAACAAAGCATCTACTAAATCGCTCGCTGTGATAAAGACCAGTGGGCAATGGTCATTCGAATGATACGGGGTCTGTACTGCCTCTCACACCAAACATTTTAGCACTACAGTGTGTGTGTTAGGACCGTCCAGCTGTAATAAAGCAGGCAATTGCGCTCAGTTATCTGTGATGGCAGTAAAGGCTGCTAACCCAGCCAGGCCCTTTGTCGCACAACCAACGTGCCACGGCTCCAAGGCGCAATGCACTGCTTTCAAACCACTGATTACTGCCTCCAACATTTAGCTGAATGCACGAACTGGCGGCCACGTACGTATCTGTTCAGCGCACAACGAGGAACTCAGTTGCGGTAGATCCGAAACACGTACAACACTCAAGTAATATGTCACAACACGTAAGGTAGCAATCACGTAGGTAAGCATATAAAATCTGATGCTTTAGCAGGCGTCATGTTTGTAAATTACATTTGTTTTGCGGCTTTAGCGCCAACATTTCGGCATTATACCGGTGGCCTTCTTCAGTGTTATTTCGGACTCATGTCTCCACCACTGACGGTTGGTTACACTACCTTGTCGTTAGCCTTCACACTAGGCGGTCTGTTTTGGTATTCCGCCAGCGAGACTGTTGCATTTCCGGCAAACTAGTGTCATCTGTTCCAGAGATGTTGTTATAAATGTTAGGCTGGGTTTGACTGCAAGCGCACACTTCCCCTTTTGACTTATACCACAGCAGCTGTGTTTATTAAATTTCTTCGAGTGTTCGAACATTTCTATGGATTCCCTGGTTTTTCGTCCTGGGAAACCCTTTGGTTGTGCTATAATTTTTGCCTTCTCTCACAGAATTTTATGCCCTCCTTCTGCCTGGTTCTCTGCCACAGCTGTGCGAGTCTTGCGATACAAAAATTGGAGCACATCCGAAGGGTTTCCGAGGACGAAAAATGAAGGAATTGATACAAATTTTCTAACGACACAAGAATTTCTATAAATACTGTGGCTATGGTGTAAGTGAAATGAGGAAGTGTGCACTCGTGGACAAACGCAGTCCAATACCTGCAACGACAACATCTCTGAAAGAGCTGACACTCGCTACCGGAAATGCAACAGTCTTGCTGGCTGGAAACCAAAACAAACTGCCACGCGTGTTGGCGGACGACAAGTTGTCGAAACCAGCCGTCAGCAGGAGATACATCAGCCCGAAATAGCCCTGAGGCAGGCCCCGAGTTGGGTACCGAAACGCTGGCAGTACCAACATCATTGACGTAGCGCTAAACAGGAAAGGAGGTGAAGTTTTACGTACGTAAGTACATTGCTGGTTCTGCGAAGCATGTAGAGCGTCGTCTATCATTAAAACCTTAAGATATCCAGCCAGGTGGGGAGGTCGCGAGTTCAAATCCGCGTCCAGCCTTTTAGATTTATGTTTTCCATGGTTTCCCGAAATTATTCCAGGTGAATGTCGGTTGTTTCTTCCAAAAAAAGGGTCATGGCAGAATTCATTCCCGTTCCTTCTCCAAATACTTTCCCGCCTCAAACGAGGCCGACGAGGCGTAAACAAATTAAGATGGGAAAAAAGCAAATCTTCAAAGCAGATAACCATTTAAATACCAATCGCACTCCTCTATTTTGAAATGGTGATAAAAAGGACGAGCGTTTTCTGGTTCTGGTGGAAACATTTCCGATATCCTTTAAGGTAACGGATTAAAGAATTCATCCAATAGCACGAAGAAAATATGGGAAGAATAATTTTTAATAAACGTAAACAAAATAAAAAGCCACGAAATCAATCAAGCAATAACTAGACATTAACTGTCAAAATGCGCGGGAGTAGAAAAGGATTTTGGACGTTTTGTAAAAAAAATTCCGGGAGTCGCCTATCGAGTGTATGAGAAGTGAGCGAGGTAGAAGATAGTTCGTCGATGTTGTATATATTCGAAAAGGCTTCCTAGACCCACCTGGCCTGTTGTGAAATAAGTACCAAGGAAGAAACACTGCGGGAAAGGTAACACGATGACTACACTACCTGCACCCTTAGTGTTGCAAGTCGGAGATGGGAATACAGAGCTCTACCTCCGCGTATCACAGCTCACGGTCTTCTAAGAGTGATCGGGACCTTAGCATTTATTAGGAACTAAAACTATACCAGCTGAATAAAACAAGGATGATATAAAAATCATAACAATATTAACAAGAAACCAATCGTGGCTTAGCATTCGGGAGGACAAGGGTTCGAATTCACTTCCCGTCATCCAGATGGTTTCCCAAAATTACTCCAGCCGAATGTCTGGCTGGTTCCTTCAAATGTATGGCCAAATTCCTTCTCTTTCCTTGCCTCAAGTCCTTTCCGCATATAATGGCGTCGACATCGGCGAGACGTGAAGCCAAAACATAAAAAGATTGTTTTGCATTTATACAAGAGGACAAGAATTGGTAATGATAGTGATATATATATATATATTGCTTAACGTCTCCCTAACAGCGAGGTCTTTAGAGACGGGAAAGGATGGGGGGCAAGGAATGGAAGGAATTCGGCCATGGCCTTTTGAAGGAAGCCTCCCGTCATTTGCCTGGAGTGATTTGGGAAACCATGGAAAACCCAGATCTGGATACCCGGATGGGGATTCGAACCGCCGTCCTCCCGAATGCGAGGCCAGAACGCTAGCCGTTACACCACCACGCTCGGTGTGGTATATATGGACCATACAATTTTCAGAAGGGAAACGTGAAATCTGGAGTTTTAAACAGCAGAAAAATTGAGGCATTCGAAATATGATGATATGACAGAAACCAATGTAGGAGAATATCAAGACGTCTTGCAAACAAGAGGCTAAGATAGGAAATTAAGGAAATAACTTTCAAAAAGAAAGAGCAATATTTTTTTTAGTTGTTAAGAAAATTTATAAGCAAAGAACGAACTATGCAAGAATGAAAAGAAATCCATATCAGGCAGAGATCTAGCCTCCGCCTGCTTAGCTAGGTTTGAGTTACGCTGTAAGACATGAGTGGTATCGCTCATCTACGGAGAGTCGGCGTGCCTTGTCATCCGATCACGTGTAACCTGAGATGCTGTACAGCGATTAAACTCGCCTTCGTCATTTTTCACATCGATGATACGACACAACGAATTTACGAAAGGTGCTGGAATTCCTATCACAACGCTGTGAGTATATTGTGATGACGGAATATCACCGAACAGATGTTTGTAATCGGCGGAAGGAGCTGCAACGGATGAATTAATCATTTTGTTCCTGAATACAACATTTGACATAATGCGCAGTTTAGCAACAACGCAATAAGTTCTCTAAGGACTGGAAACAAATCCAAGTATACCGTAGCGATGTAAGGGGGCGTGATTAATTTACCTGAAGTTAAATAGGGGGAGAGGGGGTCTGGCGAAATCCAAACAAATCTCACCAGGGGGAGGGGGGGGGGAGGGGGGAAGTCGACAGGAAACAACACAATTAAATGTAAACAACGAATGTTTTATTTTATTTAATGTATTTGTAACACATATTATATACAGATTTTAGCTTTCGGCATTTCTTCTCCATATAAACTTCAACTATGCCAAATCTCACACTTCTCCGGGCACACAATATTCTTAAAAAGGGATCCGAAGTTTTCGCTTAGCGTATTAATATATAGTTTTTCTTGGAGCTTTTGGCCGATTATCAGTACAGCAGACTTTAATAAGTTTATACGATCACCGAGGGAACAAATGTGTTTCGACATATTTTTCTGGTTGTGCGAGTGAAGGACGTCACGGATCACCTGCAACACTTACATTAAACACCTATGCCCCTGGCCAGGCTCGAACCCACCGATCCTCGACATGTAACCTGTGTTATTTACAATGTGGCGGCAATTCTGACGGACTTCGTGATTTAGTAGCACCTGTGAGAGTAAATTTCTACCTGCCAAACTCGGGAAGATTGGTTCTGTGTATATCTCACTAATAGAACGCGACATCTGTAGTTAGTAAAGGAATCTGATTACCTATTAATGGAGGAAAAGTAAAGACGGATCCAATATCTACGTACCCGGTAAACAAAAGTGACATGAAGCAGACTGAATTAGTTTGAGAAAGTAGTTCGTCCTTTATTAATTTGCGCAGCCGGCCACTAATACAGGATCGCCAGTCACAACCACTACAACCTGACATCCAGGCGCTCAAACGAGGCCACCGCCTCCGGCGTAGCCAAATTTAAGTCTTCCAGACTACCAGGAAAGGCACGTAGTGGACAGTCCTGCACAAGCCACACGCTGCTATGATGCTATGCTCTTAATTAATGAGAATAATTTTACTTCCTGCTCCTTGCACAGTTTTTGCTTTCAATAATGAATCCTTCCGTTCATTAAATCGCGTAGCTCCAGACGTGAAACGTACAGCGTGATTCAAAACAACATACTGCGTGGGACGGAATACTGTTCAAGAAGGGGAACCTGTGTCCGGAAAAAACATCGTTTGGGAACTGTTAGGCATCCATGTTTGAGTGCAATTGGCGTAGGGTGATCGGTGTACTTTCAACACCTCATCGATAACTCTAATTAAACCATCACATCATGCAGTAAATTACTAAAGCAGATCATACATTTGACTCTCTACTTCAGTTCAAAACCTACAAGGGAGCTTCAGATATTCAGTAACACGCTCAATAAAATTTACGTGCGGGTGAGTACTCAGTATTTCGTTCGCTCCGTTGATTTGTGCGAAAAGATCCTTTTCTAATACTAGAGTAGTATCATACACAATTTTCTTTGCACTACCCCATAAAAAATAGTCGAGACGTAGAAAATAGTAAGCATGGTGGTCATACGAACTACCATCCTCCCTAGCACACCATAGAGCCCAAGCTATGATTTGCCGGACTTGAGTTCTCTCCTCAAACATTGTAAATTTGATGTCCAGCACAACGTACCAAGCGTTATCAGTGATGCTTTGAATCAATCTGTATATAAGAGATGGATTAGATCCAGCTTCTTTGTGCATGCCCCTCTTAGAAAAGGCTGCAATGGAGAAACTAGAACTTGCGGAAGAATTCACGAACAAACCTAGAACATAAATTTATGGAGCTTTTTTTTTTTTTTTTGTACAGGATAGGTCTAAGGGACTTAGCAAGGTGTTGAGTATAAATAAAACTCTCCTCTCACCAAACCCCACCTACGACACACACAAACAAAACAAGAGAAAGGAGCAGATATAAAAATACGCACGTTATGGCGGTGACGGTATATTTGAATCACATTATTGTAATTACTGAAATGTTAAACACTAGGCAACAGAGAAGTTTAGGTCACTGAGCATTTTACATTTGACGACAGTGGTGATATGCATTCGAAACACGATAGTATGCCTGGCAACTAATAGGACTTGTGTGGTCGTAACGACATGCTGACAGAGTATTTATTGGCTGCGCATTCCGCCCCTATCGTAGCTGCCTTAACCTAACCTGGTAATCCTAAGGGATACAGGGGACCTACTGTTTAATGTGGAATCCGAACCACGGAAGCATTTAAAGTACTTCACATTGCACAACAATCTGTGTCCGGCTAAGAGACTTTGAAAACCCTCTCCGAGACTAGGATTCGAACCAGGGACCCTTCCATCTCCAGTCAGGCGTCTTAACCAATAAGCCCCCAGAGAGCTTGCATTCAGCGTTTGTGTTTCGTAATTTTTTATTTTGAAATTGTTTATCATAATGAAACGTTACATTAAGAAAGTAACGGATGTAAGTTATTATGCATTGATAGCGATTTTGATGTTCAGTCAAAGAATAGGGAAATTTAATAGCAATCCTAGGTTCTGATGTAGTATCCAATTTATGCCTTTAGGGTGATGAACAGCGTGGATGTCCCCTGAAAATCACGCTCAGTCTAAGTTGGTCGAAGATTGTGGTTCTTAAGCATCCCGTGTTCAATGATGTACCTTCATTACTAACTGGAAAAGGTTGAAGCCGGTAATTGTCAAAATTGGCACACTACATAATTTTAATAATTAGAACAAAGTGTGACAAAAACATATAAATGAATATTTATCCAACGGGTAATAATTTAATAGTAATCCAATGCACAGTATTCGTAGCTACGAAGGCATAAGCTACGAGAATAAGTTTCGCCGTGTCTTGACGCATTGGAACACACCGTAAATAATTGGCACCAGAGCAGAGGTATGAGGTGACTAGACTGGGACGGGTATTATGTGTCACATCCGAACTTAGTGCTGTCAGAGCAGGAGGCTAGACCTGACCAGCGGAGATTCTAAGCCACAACGAAAATACGAACGTTCACGGAACAATTTTGCAGTATCAGAGGGCAGCTTATTCTTGAAATGCTTGCGAGTGAGACGGACAAGAGTTAAGGTAGCAGGAAACGCCGATACTCAATACGAACTCTGTAAGCTCATACAGCCAAGTTCTTTGTAAATTTGGCTCAATTTTGGAATCAAATTTATACTTTATATACCCAATCAACCCATAAAGTTTTATTTTGTTTCCCTCCTGCCTTTCAGGGAGCTTCAAATTTTTTTTCAGGCAGTTTAATGAAGGGAAATGGTCCTGGTATGTTAGGGAGCGTACAGACTCCGATAGATGGGTACAAATCATGTCTGCTGTAAGAGATATGGCTTACCTGCGTTGTCAAGGGTTGATTTCATTGCTGTTCATTATTTTGGGCACCTTTTATAATTAATTTGTATATTGTATGAACAGGATTAACTTTCCTTTTAACTAGCTATAACAGATACATAATTTAAGAAGTCAAAATCTTATAATTTATTAATTCATTTATATTTGAACAAAAGAGACAGTTACATCTGAATGTATGCGGCACATGTAAATTTACAAAACCAATCATATGCAAATCCCGGAATCAGCAAAATTGTCCAAACGAATTTAAATTTCTGTTAGCTGAAAAATATATTTTTATCACATGAGCCGCTCTCTCTTTGTAAATCACTCTGCGGGTGGTTTTTCTGGTGTCTACATAATTTACTAGAAGCTTCAAGAATGCAGGTCACTAAAGGTTGCATTTACCAGACGGTCCATTTGGTCCTGAGGATATCACCATTGCTCTGTATAATTACTGCCTGTAACCGGTAGCAGGAGTCCCGTTTTAAACTCAGAAACTGAATAATCATTAATAGAAATTACCAAGTGCTTAGGCATAGCCTAGTAGAGGTATTACTTCTGAGACCCTGTGTATGTGATGTGCGGCAGATGGAGTGAGGCGCCACAAGACGCGTGCTCCCCGTCCACTGTGCAGTGGCCATTACGCGGTCCTTTGTGGGGGTGCCCGCCAGTAATTACATCACACTTGGCGCGGGGCCGCCGGCTCTTCACAGATCACGAGTTCCGACCAGGCGGACGAACACAATCGCACGACGCTACACGACTCCGCTCCGCTCTCGGAATTGACAAGAAACGACATTTTAAAGGCTTTTCTTGAAATCGAACAGGGAAGTATTGTAACATTTTATGAAAAGCACTAGCTCAGAAACAATTTTATCAGAGTGGTTTGATAACCAAGGCTTTCTAGGCATCGAATTACGTACGAGTTTTCACACTTATATCGCCGAAAGGGCATTTCCATTAACTAAGGGAGGTGTTTTTTCGTAATTTGGACTCCCCACTCCGAAAGGTGAGATCTGATGGGACATCCCCCCCCCCCCCCCCAACGTGAGAGATCACCCTCGTAATTTCGAGATTTTTTTTAGGTCTGCTGTTGTTTGAAGAGCGGTAACCTAAAATAAAAAGTTGACGTGAGAATTCCGTCGGCCCATTGCCCCCCTCCCCCTTTTGTGGGATTTCGCCGGCCCTTCTACCCCCCATTTGAGCACACGTAATCAATGGACGCCCCCTAACGTTATTTCTTAACACAACGTATCCGCAGTTTCCTCGCATTACTGTCAATTACTGTTTATACATATCGCCATCACCCGAGATTTCTACGTAGGAAGCGTTCGAAACGTTGTGGTTAGGAAGTAAACATTGGCGGTATTTCTACGCCATTACTGTCATTTAACGTTTTCAAAGTTTTAGTTGTTGTATTTGCCCACTATTTTAACCGAACAGCAAGTATTTTAAACAGTACTTAAAAAATGGTGCTTACCAAAAAAAAAGGTGAAACAAAAACAAGCTGTGTTTAGCATACATGCGTAAATTAGCAAATTTGCCGGCCTCGGTAGCGTAGGGGTAGAGTGCTAGAGCGCTAGGTCGCCGGTTCGAGTCCGGCCGAGGGCATGGGTGTTTAGTGTTGTGTCTGTGAATGTCTTGTCCGTGTTGTAGTGTACTTGTGTCAATACTTGATAGCAACAAATCACATTGAGCTGGCTGTATGGCCCAGTATCCGAATGCCATTAAAAAAAATATATATATATCATCATCTACACCAACAAGTAAGGCCTGTAAATCAACTGTTGGCAGAATGCTCAACTGCCAAAAACGTTGAAAGAATTTAAATTTAAAATTTGTGGTGGGCAAATGTAGGTGGATGCAGGAAAGGGGGAAGATGGATTTGTAGAGAAATTGCCACCGGAGCGTGCGCTCCATTGCAATTTAATTAAATATTATTATTATGATACTTTAATAAGTTCAGAAAAAGTGCCTAAAGTTCTGTTGCACATTGGCATGTGAGTATTAACACATATATACACTATACCAAATCATACCATAGGCGCGAAACGCGTCTGCAGAGTAAAAAATAACATTCACTATAACAGTTGTTTTAGACCGCACTTTATTTATAAAATTTATTGTTCAACAACAGGGTAATAATGGCCTATAAATAATCAGATTAATACAGAAAAAATGGTAAAAATAGCTGTGATCTGTTCAGATATCTTGGAACTGTTACATGAACAACCATTTCTATTAAGCACAAATATTTAACTCTTAATCAACGATTATACAGAGAGGAGTTAATTATAATTGTTGTCGGTACCGCTATGACTATTGTTAGCCGGCCCCAGCATGATAGAGGCTAGCACACTGCCACGGATTCGAGTGCAACCCTAGAGCACGGTTAGTTTTGTTAACTGTTGCGTTCGTCTTGTGTCGTTATTAAGAAATGAAACGATTATATCTAAAAATTCATCTATAAACTGATTACAGACACTTTTGTGCTGTCCGAACAGCATCAATGGCCCAATACCATTTTATTTAAAAAAAAGTAAATTCTGTGATTAAACATTTAATACTATCAGACGCCCGACCTTCACCTCAGGCACAGCCTGCTGTGTAATGTGAAGTACGCCAGAACGCTTCCTTGGTTCTTCGGATTCCGCGTTAAACTGTAGGTCCCCTGTACCCGATAGGATAACCGGGTTAGGTTAAGAGGAAAGGAACTGTATGACGGGACAGTCAAAAATTTCGTAGTCTGAGCTTGCGGATTTACAAATTTACATACAAAGATTAGTATGCGCAGGGTTGACTGTGGACAAAATCTTTCCCTCCAACTATATATACCTGTCACGAATCGGGCAACTCTTTTTTTGATCTTCTCCAATGCATCTATTAATCTGTTTTGAAGGGGCCTCACACAGAAGAACAATATTCTAAACGAGTTGGCACTAGTGATTTGTATGCAATCCACTGCTTTAAATTAAGTCCTACGAATCTGAGCCTTCTAACGAATTTTTTTTTTTTTTTTTTGGAAGCATCTGTTTATTTATTTCACAACAATATACTCTCTTCCAGACACAACCCTAAATACTTCTTCTTGCACAGAGGTATCTAATTGATCAGTTTCTTGATATTTTTATCGTATGCTGATATTGAAGGAGAATTCTGTAATATGTGTTGCTTGTAATATAAAAGCTTCTTCTGTGATTAATGATGTTTAACATGTGTGTACTAAAATACAGTATTCGCGATTTTGTTGCAGGTTGGTGTGAAAAGGCGACGTTTCGACGGCAATGTAGTTCTAGTTATCGCACCGGGCGCGTATGACCTGGTAATGATGGCAGAAAACCCTGTCAAAACCTGGTTTTTCCACAACAAGGATCTGTGGAACTGGAACAAAAAAATCAATACTAATAGAAGGCTAAACCTGGTCATCGTGTCCGTAACACTGTGACGTCACGCACCCGGCCTTCGTTGCTGGATTTACAACGGCCAGAAAAGTTACTACACAGCAGAGAGTTATTTAATAAGAGTTCAATACAGTTAAGCGTCCACAAATAAATTAATTGCCAGAACATTAAAAGAAAATAATGTATTGAGTTTAAATAAACATATTAATTATTAGTTGCATTTTATTTATTTATATTTGTTCGATGTAGATGTTATAGTTTAATACTTTGCTCAAGGATATGTAAGGTAAATTTAATTGAACGTTATTTTATAACAATTCTATTTAGAATAAATGACTTGCCAGAACGTTCTGTTCAATCCCTCAGTTTTGACAAGTTTTGAGGCTAGTAGAAATTAAAATGCTTTGAGCAGTATCTGTCCGAAGTACGAACGTTCTTTATCTAGGAGCTCAACCTTCAAGCTTTCGCTAACGGTATACAGCTGACACCGTTGGGCAATGACCGAGCATTAATTACAACTGAGAGTCAAACGATTTTTGTCGGTCCTAGTCCACCGGATACTGCTGCCGCAGGGAGCGTCGTCGTTTGCGGGCGTCCTAAATGAGGACGACGCCACGTGAGGGCGTCCCTTTGTGCGACGTCGGTCGGGCTCTAATTACATCACGGGCAGGCCTGTCCTGCGGGAGAGAGCTAGCCCAAGGCGACAGTCACACTTCATCACTACAAACTACTTCACGCAGTAAAATCATCAACGACAATAACAGAAGACCAGTGTCTGTCAAGCTTAACGCTGCTCGAACATCTTTGGCGGGCCGAAGATTCACGAAGATATTTTCGCTCTCTGACCAGAGATGCTGCTGCTATAGTAAGCTAAGAAGTAAGGTTATCTATTATGGTTTGATATGTTTTACCTTTAAGACTATATTGCAGAGCATTCATAGAGAAAGGTATTGTTAACGCACTCGTTGTAAGTTATTGCGAAAGTACATAGTTATGTTTGTAAAAGATTATTAACGAATCCTGTCACGGTCGCCATTCAAAGGTACTCGGAACTTCGTTGATTAGAAAATTGCAGTTAATTAATGATTCAGTCCGTAGCTTTACATGTTTTTATCAGGCAGCTACGTGATTAACAACTTTCTCCAAAGTATGATTCTTAACTTCTATAATTCTCAACGACAGTTTGCTGGAATAACAATATCGATACATTTTTTACGCAACTTTTTATTCCGGCGAAACACTAATAAAAACATACACAAGAAGTCAGCTTCTTCCAAAGATTTTAGGCACTTTACCAATATAACTGACATAGTGTCCTGTTAATTCCTTTCCGAGCGAAATTGCCTGCTTGCAGTCTTAGGAGCTTAAATAGGGCTGACAATCGCTCCAACAACAGAAATTGGACAAGAAACAATGAAAATATATACAAACGTACTTACAATAGTAAAGAAATATCTTTAAATTATATTAGAAAATATTTACAATCAGTTAAACATCAAAATCACAAAATTGAATATTTTTAAACATTCAAAGCACTTTAGCTTACACAACATTCTTAGTAATAGTATTTTAATGGACAATTCGGACATTCTGGTCTTTCACTTCTCAGTGCGCTAAATGGTCAGCTATGAACATTTTAATGCTTTCAATTTAACGTTTCAGTTAATTTTTACTTGTTTCGTCTCTAAATTCAGCCCGCGTTTCGTCCTGAATCTAAAAATGGAAGGTAAGCAAGCTGTTATTGTTTTGCAACCGCGATGATACTCATAAAATATCTGCATGACATACCTAATAAGTTACTGTTGGTGAACATTCATTGCCGATGGTATTTCTGTTTACTATCTAAATCTGATTTTCTGATCGTTATTTTGTGTGAAAGCGTTAGTTGGAGTCAATTCGTTATTCCACGAACGCGGTCTATGGTATATCTAATTACTCTGTAAATCTGACTTGCTTGCTCATCTTTGATTCTGACAAAAATGTTGGTTTCAGCCATTTGTTCCTGCTAAATAATCACTGTATCTGTTGCACCTATTTACACTGTAATTTCAATATTACAGCATTGTTTTGCTTCTATCTGAAAGTGATTGGAGCTAATATTTCTGCTGTTAAATTTTCACACAGGACACAGTTTATTGAGGTTTAATGTTAAACTATCATTGACGGCGGTTTTTCTGTTTGTCTGTTTGTCTATGGAACTGATTTTACTGAGCAGTGTTTTGTCTGAATAAATAACTTCAGTTACTCTGAAATATTAGTTGTTATTTTGTGCGTATCGTTCATGTCGAATGTCTGTCCAACTATTGTTTAGTCTGAAACAATGGGGTACTTGACACTAAAAAGAAAACGATGAAACTTTAATTAAAAAAAGAAAAAATTAAGTAAATTGTAAGGATACGGAAAATCAACTTTATATGTTCGATAAGAGTTGAAAACACATTATTGTATAAAATAAAAATGCAGAAAAGTGACGGGATGCGAAACGTTATACACAACGCGTGACGTCAGATCCCAGCATGTACCTGTTTTGCTTCGTGTGTTTTGTATCTGTCGGCTATCTGTGTTTTGTATACTTAATGTTTTAATTCGATCAGTTACTTAGTTCTGTTTGTCGGTCCATAAAACAATTAATAATTGCAATGAAATCTGGATTTACCAAAGGAAAGCTGCTCTAATTTGCCCAAAATTAATGTGACGATGCTGGGAAAGTTTTTCACACAAAACAGTTATTTTTGCACAGCAGAATTCCAGAAAATCAAAATTTTCTTGAAAATGTGCGTACTTAAGAATTTAAAATGTAGTTTTGTGCTGAAAAGTGCAGTTATTTCAAAATAATTAAGAAAAGTTATATAGCATTATATTAGAATGTTAGGGTTTAGACGATAGATTTCTGAATCTTAAATAGTTTAGAAAGAAATGTTATTATAAGCTAAATATTGTTTTGTAGGACCAACATTAGCATAGGTAGCAGTTAAGATAAAAATATTGTACGTAAGTAAATAACTAACATTAAGCATTCATAGCGATAATATACCAATATTCTGATGAGATGCCGTATTAATTATTAGGATAAAGTTTAGCTAAACCTATCAAAATGTAACTGTATATGTATTAGCTAAAGTCTATTAGAACTTAATAAACAAATCGCAGACATTTTTAATGATTAACATCGCACTCCTAACAGCAGCGAGGTTACGAAAATTACCGACGTATTTGAAATAGAATTACTAATTTATTAGATGAGTTATGTATTGGTATTCATTTAAATCAGGTCATATAGATAATGTCTGGCTAATTTCAAAAGGTTATGAAGACGTGTGTTTATGGGAGCACACGAAACACAACTTCGAAAGTGAAAATTCATTTATAGATAAAAATTGAAGTTTAAGACAGAACAAAATATTGAGGTACATAGCTTATTAAACAAAATAAAATATTAAGTAAAAACTCACGTCAAATCAATCTTGAAAAAAGTATATTGAAGGCTTTGTAGACAAATATGCTGGTTCACGTCGTGCAAGTTTTAGCAATTTTTCTGCGCATGTCTTCCTTGTGTGGATCATAAATAAACATTTCGTTCCCTTTTTACATAATTTTTTTACTCACTGATGTACACCACTTTTAAGGTGTAGAATTCATTTAACAAACAAAATTTTATCAATAAATTTTGCATTTTTCCTTTTGTTTTTTCAATAAATAGTTTGTTATAATATACGCACAGCTACAATATTAACTACAGTAGTTCCCCAAAATTAGTCAAGTACCCCAATAACGCTGTTCAGGTAATCTGAGGGAAAATATTTAACTTAAATTTTCCTGAAAACAACTGTATTTTATAAAACCAGGTGGTAATTAATTAAAGCATCAAGTAAAAATGGTTATTAAACAATGCTTTGGCGACCATCTCTGCGTCAGAAGGCTTACATCCTCTTCTTTATTGATGAGTTTTAGTCATCCTGTCCTGCGATCGGTATTTGTGAAACACTTCTTTTATTATTTATTATTTATGGAAACACTCAAAAGACCCAGCCCAACGCATGTCCTAATGTAAACCTTGTCCTATTTCATATGCGTTTATTCGTCGAAAAACTTAACGTGTACTTTTCGTAACAACGTCAAAACTAACTAATAGGAATAATTGTCTTATGCTGATCCCTTTCAGTGAACGTAGAACATGGCTCGGATAACACAGATCAGCGTGATGTGTATGCCGTTGTTCAGCAATTGTAATCATATTTAATATTCTGTTATTACTTTTAATTTTGTATAATTTAATAAATAAGTGGTTGTTTATTTCAAGTTACATTAACATCAACCACTAAATCAAACCAAACTATGTAGTTGTTTTCCGGGAGACTCCAAAGGCTTTTTCGGCCGCCAGGTGACAGAATTTTCGATTCGTCATGTAATACACCTCTTTTTGTGGCTACCCAGTAATCCTAACTGGTATAAGGGACCTACAGTTTAATGTGGTATCCGAATCAAGGAAGCGTTCACATTACACAGCAAGCTTTCCCAGAGGTCGGCTTGAGGGCCTTCAAAATTCACAGCCGAGACCGATTTTCGAACCGATGATCTTTCGATCTGCAGTCAGACGCATTAACCACTGAGCCACCAAACTGGCTTCAACTACTAAATGAGAGTAATTGGGGAATATGGATATGAAAGATTAGAGATTCAAAGCGGAGGCCTCGGAACATATCATAGCAACGGGTTCATCAGAACTGAAAAAAACAATAAAGTAACCAAACGGAACGTAGTGATGGGCGTTCCTTTGATTCTCTGAACAGAGTTAAGCACATACAGCGGGTAAGTGGATAATGCATAGCCATCACGAAACTTCCAGAATTACAATAAAAAGCTTAAAACGACATAGAAAAATAGTTTCGCCCTGTCTATAACAAAATACTTTTAAAAAAAACAAAATGTTATCCATGTCAAAACACAGCAATGAGGATCTTTCACAACCTCTAATAGTGAAGACAGGAAGCTGTGGTATTGTAGGATTTCTCTAATTTCGGAACGAAAATATCCAACGAAAATTAAATTAGTTTGGAATACTAAAATTTGCAGAAAGAAAATAGATGTCTGGTCCATTATGCCACGCAGCGGTGTACCTCCCTCTGACAGCAAGTTGTAAGGTACCCTGCTGTTACATGTCGCTCCCGTATACAGGCAGTCACTTGGCTTCCGTTGCTGACGTAAACAAAGCATGAATTGTGAGGATGTTTGTAGTATCCATCTGTTGAGGAACTGGGGTGCCGGAACTAGAGAAGTAACACGCCACGCTCGTTTCCTCGGAAAGAAAATTGTAAATGAACTAGCTGAGGTCCCTAACTTCGTACACGTCGATTACAAATCGCTCACTTAAACAAATTCTTCAAACTCTGAATTGTAGGACAATAAGTTAAGCAGAGTTTACATTTTTGGCGGTCGAAGAAGAAAGTAAAACAATAATAACCACTGTTTACACAACTTTTGAAACCAAACGTTTGTGAGTACGGTAGGAAAAACATTGTTAGCGTTATCCAGTTTGTGCGCATGCGCCGTAACGTTCTGCACATGCGCATTTAATGATGATTTGGTGCAAGCAGCTACGATTGTGTCTTAAGCTGATGTAAAACTAGAATTCAGTTCCAATAAACCTTTGATTACAAAAGTATATGTTACAAATTCAGCAAATACAACGAAAGAGTATTAATAATAACTAGTGATCGCCCAGCGATCGAAATTTGACCGTAATTCATTAAATTGTTTAGGGGGCATCCACAAATTACGTGAGGTGTTTTTCCGGATTTCTGGACCCCCCTCCCCCCTGGTGAGATTTCGTGAGATCTGGCCGGACCCCCCCCCCTCCTCTGGTGAGATCTGGTCCGTGAGAACCCCCCCTAGATATTGCCCTGGAAACTTTTGTAGACTTTTTTTTTCTTTTTTTAGGTCACACCCTAACCGAAATACCCTCCTCAAATCGACTTTGCCGCAAATTGTAGACCTTTTTTTTTGCTCTATTGTCCCCAAATTTTTCGCAAAATCTCACGTGAGATTTCCGTAGACACCCCCCTCCCCCTTGGTGAGATCTGGTGAGATTTCGTCGGACCCCCCCCCCTCCCCTATTTCACCTCACGTAATTTATGGATGCCCCCTTAGTTTCTTTCATGAAAGAGTATAATCTAGTAATTCTCTGCATTACCTATAAAATTAAAACGATACATTCCATGCGTGACTATGCTAAATTTTAGGTTCAAATCTAACCATAGCAAATGATGAAATGTATTTATCGATGGTTCATTAGAATTCAAAATATTCATTTTGACTTAAGGCCGGAAAACTGCTTTGTGAAACGTGCGCATTTAAATGTATCTATCAAAATAATTTCGTCATTTTGTGTGTTCGATATTATATTTGGTCTGTTATCATTTTGAATTTCACGCAAATAAGTATTTCTTATTTCTTGTCTCTCTCTCTCTCTCTAATTAAATTACTGAAATTAAAAAATCAAAAGACACTTAACCAAAGTTTAACGTTTTAAATAATCAAATGACCATATAGTATCTGGCAGAATCGCTACATTCCTTTTCAAAGTATTCCTACATTAATCTCTACTTTATCCGAGTCTTTCGTTTTACCAAAGACCACAGAGTGTCTCAATGCGGGGAATTCACGTATGAACGTTGGATCCGATCCTATTTCACCCCCACACACACGTTCGCAAATTAATTTTTTATTTTAATAATCTATTTGTAACATGTATTAACTATGCTTATTATATTTTTGGGTGGGGTGGGACATTCTCCTCCAGTGAAAAACTGTTACTGACCTGTTGAAATTTGGATTAACTGTTTCCTTATAGTGTCCTTTTCACGTTTATCACTCTCCTTTTCCGGAAAAGTCACCACGAATTAAATAAAAAAATGCAGAAATATGGGATGCTCCGCAACCGCGAAATGTTAGCAGCACTGTAAAATTGACACAAAAATTATCGATACAGGGATCATATCAACCTAAATAGGTTCGTTTTGTCATAGTGATCATGGTTAGGTTAAAATTCGGCCTGGACCAAGAGTAAAAAGTTTACGGGAAATTCGTTCTGCGCAGCCCATGTCGCAAACCAGAGACAAACTGCGCATTTGTTTACAACTGAAGCAATCGATTATCTCTGACTGCTTGTATCGATTCCAAGGTTTGTAAAATATAATTTTAGCTTTCTGTATTTCTTTAAGTTCCTCCGTTTGCCCAATATTCTGGCCGCTAGCTGCGCTATCTACCAGCCCTCGAAATGTTGCTTTTTGCTTCTATATAAGTTCAGAGATTAATTTCGACTGCTTTGGTTTCAAAGAAGACAAAGTAAGGCTGCTAGCTGCGCCATCTGAGCGAACTACGTAGGCGAGCGAGCGTTTTATTTTACTTAATTTAATGTATTTGTAACGCATATTATATATAGATTTTAGCTTCCTTCACTTCTTCTCCATATAATCTTTAACTATGCCAAATCTCACACATCTCCATGCGCGCAATATTCTTAAAAATGTAACATAAGTTTTCGCTTAGCGTATTAATATATAGATAATAAGAAACAGTAACATAAACTTTTGGTGCGCGTACCTGTTTACACACGCGCAGGATGTGAAACTTCTATGGGCCTTACGCGTTTTTTTTCTGTGTATTTTTTTTAGTGTATTTTTATGTTTTTGATGTTTATCGCTCCTTAGGCTCCCGAGTAGACGAAGGATTGTATTTTATTTGTATTTCTGCCGTAAATGGGAACATGGTCCAATCATTTATTTATATTACTAATGTATCATCATCATTATTATCGTTGGGGACCATCTCCAGTTTCCCGGGTGTGGTTTACGAGCCCTGGTTGTTATAGACGATTGTTTTCCACGTTTTCCTGTCCAGAAAGGTTTCTCTGTCTGTGATGTACTCCAAATTCCAGCCTCTTCTCTCTACGTCCTCCTTCAGTTGGTCTGTCCATCTTCTTCTTGGTCTTCCCACTGGTCTTTTACCCACTATCCTTTTTTCCAAATAAGTTTTTGGCAGTCATTTACTAGTCATTATCTTCACATGCCCAAACCACCGAAGTCTTGATGACGTAAGTCTCTCTTCCATGGATTCCCTTAGCTCTAGGTTTGATCTAATTTCATCATTCTTTATGCGGTCTAGTTTTCTGGAGGGCCGTTCTAAGAAACTTCATTTCACATGCTTGATCTTGCTAAGGTCCCTTGATGTTAGTGTGCATGTTTCCAAAGCATATGTGCTAATAGGAATCAGATATGATTTGCACAAGACAATTTTTGTTCTTCTGGGAACCTTCAAGTCCCATAGTAAGCCTCGCACGGTACTGTAGAAGTTGGCTCCTTTGGTTACTCTATTCATTATTTCTAACTCACTTCTACCATTATTGGCAATTATGCTCCCCAGGTAGCTGATTTGGTCAACAACTTCAACTTCGTGGTCTTGTAATTTTATATGACAGTCTGTATTCTTTCGGCTTATTTTTAGTGCTACAGTTTTTTTTTTTTTTTTTTTGATTCAATTTCATTCCATATTCTTCGAACTTATCATTCCACATCTTCAGTTTGTTTTGTATTCCTTCTTCTATTTCATCCCATACTGCTACATCATCTGCAAACACCAGTGCCTGTAGATCTCTATTGAATGTTCTTTTTAGTTCTTTTAAGATGTTATCCATCACCGCTATGAACAGAAGGGGTGAAAGGGCACTTCCTTGTTGTACTCCTTTGGTTGTACTAAACCATTCAGAGTAACCATCCCCAACATTGACACAGCTCTTGCAGTTATTGTACAGCATTTGGATCTTTCTAATGAGGTACACTGGTATTTTAAGTTTTCTTAGACTTTTCCAGATAGTTGATCTAGGAACATTATGGTATGCCTTTTCTAGGTCCATAAACACAATAATTTGGTTTTTCCCTCCCAATATTTTTCTACCAGCATTCTCAAGGCAAATATTAGATCTGTTGTGGTCCTAATGTATTAAATTTTTTTGTTTCCCGGAAGGAACATGTTCTCGTAAAGAGAACTAGGTTAAAACAAACGTAATAGATAAATTTACGTGTTTCATCGCAAATGAATTCTAGTTTCGAACTAAACTTTATAATTGTGATTTTAGTTTTCACTTTAAGTGCACAGTATACAATTCATCGTGGAAAACGTTAAAGTTAAAAATTCCAAATTAATCAAAAGTTGTGTAACATTTTCCGATTTATAGTTGCAGTTAGTTCTTAGAATTTACAGAAACAGTCCAGACACTTAAAGTAAATAAGTAGAATTCACATAGTGTATCATAAATCAAAAACGAAAATAAGGATAACTGAAATATTATTATTCGTTGTGTAAAGATATTTTTGAGCGATGTGTTTAAGTAAAGAGAAACACATCCAGGTGACCTTGGTTTCATAACGCAAATAAGCACGGAGTTTTTAAACATCACGCATTAATCTTATATTATGAAGTTTTAACTTATTTTGAAACTCTTTGCCATTTTCTACATTACGAACCCTTGTACTGTGGAATTCGCAGGAAACCGGACAGTAATGATTAGTCAGAGCGACGTGATTGGTCAGTGTGTAATATATCCCAGGATGACAAATGCGAATGGGCATTCCATACTGACCAATCACATCCGACTCTCACTAATGGCACACAGCTCCATGTAAGTTTAAAATGCACAACGCGCAAACCCGCGTTGACACAAACTCCCAGCTGACACTGAAAAATTCACTCGCTTCATCTGAAACTGATTTCGATTGCATAGCCACGCGTGTCCCGCAGCGCGCATGATCAGCGCACGGCCCAAGACGAGTGGCGTGCTCGCAGTTCGCTTCATAACAAATTCATTGTCCGTCGCGCGAAAAACGTGATTAATTTTTTCTGTCTCCCTCACTCGACACTGCTCGGATATGTGAGAGCCTTTTCGTTCTGACGTAAAACCAATAACTGGCAGGCGATCGTAATAAGCGCAACCGTCGCCCAAGAGCCAGACATTACGATTAGCATTTAGAGCGAATGGGTAGGAAATCACTGGGGACCGCCAGTGTCTGGCTTGCACCTTATTTCTACTGTGGTATGGGAGACATCCAACTCTGCAGAGTGAGTTGACTCAACAGCCGCAAACCTTGCTTAGAACAACTAATAGTAGAGTACATTTTAACCAAATTCCAATTTTAAGTGCTATTTAATTGATTAAAATGGTTTATATAACTAAATATTCCCAGGTTTTTATCGAAAAAATTAGGTTCAAATCATATTAAGTTAAAGATATTCTTTTCGTAAATAATTTCTAGGAGGGTGATACTCAAAGTTGGATTTACTTGTTTGCAGATCTGTAAATAAAGTGTATAAATCCAAGTACAGATTATTTCAATATTTACAAGCTTTGCTACATGCAGAGGTATTTTAGTAACATTCAGTGTTGTCTAAGGTGCTGCTCACTGATATATAGGAAATCAATCAGAATACAATTAAGATCAAACAAAGAAATGCATTTTATAATTGCAGAACTGTTAGATATTGTGAAGAAAATAAGATTACAATTCTAAAAATGCTGATCAGTAACAAAAGATTAAACAAACAAATATTTGACCTGATAAATAGTTACAGGTCCAAACCCACAAGGAAATATAAGATGATTGGAATTTACACAAGTTAACTAAATGACAGAACACGTTTTAGAGAGGAAAGTCTAAAATCAGGTTTTCAAGAAATAAGGGAGAAATCAACCAGTTGAAGAAAGTGGACAGAGGAAAAGAAGGACCAATGATGTGTTGACACAATAAAGATTTAAAATATAAAAAAAATGTTAAATTTAGTTGATTTATTGTTCCCTTTAAAACAATTATTCGAAGAAAGAAAAATTATATAAATTCTTTTGTACCTCAAAAAATTTATTTTGTGCCTGACTTATAAAAACTATTTGGCTTCGATAATAGATGGAGATGTTATCGTAAAACTACCAAACATTAAGTTTCGCTAAGATCAGTCTTCCTCTCTACAACTTGATTAAAACTGAATTTAAATTTATATATCATACAATAGTGTGTAGAGTAACTTATTCTCGTCGCGTGGAGCTTTTTTGAGAGCACATTCGTACAAAAATTACACATTCCGGTCAACAAATAGAACATTTTGGAGCGTGGATATCAGTCATTAGAATTGTATACAAAAAAACACTATAAATAGAAAATCATATTTGAAATTAAAAACTTTATTTTTATATATAGGTTTTTGTGTGTTGTATTTGATTCTACTAAAAAAAGTGAATTCTCTGTATTATATTTGACAGCGGCTGCGCATACCACAGCATCCATGAAAAACAGCCCTGAAATCAGAAAACACAAATATAAGTCATAGTCGTTGCCACCATGTCTTAGTTGATGATCGAACATTTAATACCGAGATATTCCCATCTCCCTCTGGTGCAACCTTCGCGCACTTTTACACACGACCTCAAGGCTACAGAAATCTGCACGTAGTTTATCAGAACCTTGACTCTGAATCTTATTGTTTCTCATCATTTCGGCCTGGATCGTGGCGGCGCCGCATCCACGTTGCTTCCCGTGGGAACCCTTAAAGGGCGGTGAAGCGCGCTATGTCTCACAGTCCCTGGAGTAATGGTGAATTGAGAACTGCCACAACGGGGGGTAATTCGGAAAAGTCTCAGTTCTGTGCTAGTGGTATGGGTGGGGTTGAGGTTTGAGGATTAAGAGTGTCAATTCAGATCCCTCTCACACCCATTTTAGGAGATAATCCTTCACTCGTGCCTTTACTCGTGTTTCTTATCACAACCGTACGATAGTAAGTTGACAAATATATAAAGATATTAGGATCAACGCTCTAATTATTGTATAAATAACTATCAAACAATATTAGTTTGATTCCACGAATAGGAAAATTGATGTCTTTAATATCAGGCTACTTGGCAGATCTTGTTAAAACTGAAATAACAGTTTATAAATGACAATAACAAAATTTAAAAAGCAGTAAAATACTTCAAAATATCTGAATCTTTGAAACGTTTGGATTATATTATATTATAACTTAGTTTTACTACACGAATGTTAGCCAGCAAATCCGACAGTTATCCTTAACTTGATTCGTCCAGTGACAGAAGCCATGCAGCAATGCAATCCATTATTTACGAGGAAGCAACTACGGATGAAGTCTAACGTTCACGAACCATAAGAATCAATTACAAACTGAGCAGGGTATGCAGGCATCTTAAATATGATTAGCTGGTTCATCCACCGACAGAAAAAAATTTCACCATCGAAATTTGGTTAGCGGAGTAAGAGAAGCATTGTTGCAGAATTCAAAATCAATAAATTGTGTAAAAAAATCTACAGCTATATCTCACACCTTTACGTAGAACGTATGGGGTGACATAACAGCTTACTACACTGTAGATTGGGTGATTCGTCTGACGGAAAGCGACGTTAAAATTAGAACATCAAAGGGTGTTTTTCGGAATGGTAGGCCTGAATGTGTCGGCACCGGTTTTTAATTCGTAGAAGGTAATATTTTCTCTGATACAACATTATTGATCAGTACTTTCCAAGTAACCATCGACGCTAGATATATTTGGCGTAGTACTGATATGTCAATAATTTATAAAAACAGATGTGGTGTGATGCTGCGAGTGTAACTCTCTCCCGGTGACAGGCGTCTACGTGTGTTCGCTAACCACGTTAGCCGTGTGCTAACAAGGCAGACTTTCCAGCGCCGTGCGACGCGGACAGCCGACACTGCAGGAGACGCTGCCACAAGGATGCAAAAATACCACTCAACACTACTAGGAAGGTACAGTCGGGGACAGAATTCGAGAGACCCCTCGCCTTTCGATTATGCTTCGTTCTAGACACGAATACCGCATGGGACAGCATAACTGGTAGGTGGTACACTAAATTCATGATAAAATAGACCTCTCATATCCAGCACTTTACCGAAGACTAAAAATAATGAGCCCGCGCAGCAAGAAACTCGCAGACGCTCAGAGGGAAAGTTCGGAGTTCTGCAGTAAAAATAATCACGAATATTACCATTTTAGTCATAATAATTATTTAAATAACCAAATTGATTAATTATAGAGAGGATAACCATTGCGTATTTTTTTTTCCTCGAATAACCAGTTAACAATTCGCTAGCAAACGCAATTATATGTCGAATACAGAAAAGATCGCTAAATTACGCACGGAAAACCAATAACAGAGTTTGAATGGACTTAGTTACACTTTCTAACGCTGCAGCGTTATAGAACTGTGCGTGTGACAAATACACACAAAGGTTAAGGGTAAGCAGAACGAGCATTAACGAAAGAACTCTAATGGTAAACTAAGTCACGAAATATAAATAAACTATTTCCAGAAAATTAAATGGTGCGGAATATTAACACCTTAATTTTGTTTTCATCTTACCATATTTAGAAGGTAAGCTAAACTTGAACGCAGTAGCAACAGATTTAGTAGTAATAATAATAATTAAGAACAGTAAATAAATAAAAAAAATCCGTCTGCATTGTGAATTAGCGGTTCCATATTTTAAATCTGGAAGATGGAAGTAGTAAAACTATCATCTCTCTCTTTGTTTCTAACTAACACTGATACTTCTATAAAATTGTCTGTCAAGCATTATTTCCTGCCGTCCAAGCCCGATGGATTATAGGTAACACTGTTGCCTGGCATTCAGGAGGCCACGAATTCAAACCCCGTCGGGGATCCAGTTTCAGTATTCCATGATTTTCGTAAATCTCTCCAACTGAACTCCAGAAAAGTTCCTTCAAAAAGCGGTGGCTGAAATTCTTATCCGATCCTAGTTTCCAATACTATCAGGATTCATATCACATTGCCGCCGAAGATATAACGAAGACAAAAAAAAAAAAAAAAAAAAAAAAATAACGTGGTGGGTATGTGGTATCCGGCTTTCGGGAGGTCGTGGGTTCGAATACCCATCTAGCCATCCAGGTAAACGTTTTAGATGGTTTCCCGAAATCACTCCAGGCGAATGCCGGGATTGTTCCTTCAAAAGGCCATGGACGAATTCCTCCCCATTACTTGTCCCCAGTCCTTTCTTGCCTCTAATGACCTCGATTAGATGTAAAGCTAGTAGCAAGACATAATTGCTCAAATAAAATTATTTACATCTCTGTGTTGTGTTTTAGACCTTTTCCTTGTTGGATTTATCTTATTCAACGGCCGAACATCGTAGCAAAGGGACTAGAGGGCTATTTCCACATGTGGAGAGTCTCTAGTTCGGTGTTGTTTTAGGGCTGATCGACGTCGAAAACATTATAGAGAGAAAAGGACTTGGAGCATGTTTCGGGAAGGAATTCAGCCTTGGCCATACCAGAGAATCATCCCAGCACTCACGGAGTGATTTCGATTAATCATGCAATACCGAAATACGGATGGATACACGAAGATTTCAACCCCTGGCCATCCGGATGGGATGGCTTGAGCGTTACCGGGACTGTCGGTCACTGGTGCGATTCCGGCCAGAGGCATGGATGTTAAAGTAGGTATTGTGCTATATCTTGTATAGTCTTTCAATTGTATGACCAAAAAGCATTTGGAAATACATCACTACACAGGATAAACACACAAAACGGTTTAGCTGGATGAATGGCTATCGGGAGGAATGCCATTAAAAATTTAAAGATATTTTTTTAGAACCAAAAGGCAACTGGCCTCCTTCAAAAATATCTCGCTGGTCCACCTCATCTCACAAAAAAAATATTCCTTGTTTGGTACCAACTAGTAACATGGCTGAGTTCTAAACACGTATTAGGATAAAAAATTTGGAAAGTAGGCGTACTATAGTGAATCTCTTTAGTGCACACGGGAGGGGTATTTAATTTCAGTTGAGTGTATAGGATTTAATCTCTTTAACATTATGCGTGGTTTTTTTTTTTTTTTTTTAATGGCTTTTGGCATCTTAGGCCATACAGCCAGCCTGATGAGCTTTTCCAGATAATTGGACACAGCACAGGACGGACATGACATTCACAGACACAACACTTAAACACCCATGCCCGCGGCCGGACTCGAACCGGCGACCTTCGGCACGCGGAGCTAGCACTCTAGCCCCACGCTACTGAGGCCGGCATTATGCGTGGTTATTTCGTAAGAAGAAGATCTTCCTGCTGGCTCAGTTCAGACGCAAGGAGGAAGTAACTGATCTGACAAACGTTTCGAGGAAGTGTTTATTTACCAGTGGCTCTGGGGAAGTGAAGAACACTTGTTCAGTAGAATTAGCTCTAATAAAATTTGTGAATATGACCATCCATAAACGAAATATGCCCATTTTCGAATTACGAGCACCTACAAATACAGTGACAGTCATTTGCCGAAAGTAACAGAAACAACTTCATATAACATATTAAAGTTTCTTCATCATAATTAGAAGACCGATGAAAATGTTGAAAAATAACATTGAACTAATAATATGTATAGGTCATTAAAAATTTCTGAAAATTACTTCTCGAGGATTTTAACTTCAGCTTACCCTCATTGCATCTTGTAATGTTCTACTTGCACTATTTGATTACAAAATTAATTAATTAATATTCCGTTATAATGGAGCTATTTAAAAGAAGAAAAAAAATTGGAAGTGCACGTGTGCACGTTATTGAAAATTGACATGCCTCCATCTGCTGATGTAAATATTTTATGACCTTCCGTCCCTTTGACCATTTAACCTGCTGACTATTGTGTCAGCCTTTGTTGAGGTAATGAGGAACTTTATTGTGAAGTCAACACAAGACGAACACTACACTCATTCAAAAGCAACCATATGCACAGAATAATTCGAATCAGTGACCTTTATTATTATTAATAAATTTCTCTCGGGCTTCCAACCGTGTTAAGATGTTACATTTGCGGGACGTTTCGAAGGCGTCCAACTCTGCCTTCATTCTCAACCAAATATCAATCATTAAGGCAGAGTTGGACGCCTTCGAAAGGTCCCAAAAATGCAACATCTTAACACGGCTGGAAGCCCCAGAGAAATTTATTAATATACAACGCCGTGAAAGATTACGATCTTAATTTATTATTATTACTCCGCGATTCACTAAAAGTGTGTGGCGGAGGGTGTATTGCTCCTATCCGAAAGGGTAATGGCTTGGAAGGGATATACGGGATATGGCAGGAGGCCTTTACAATGCGATGACAGTGTTCTAGCCCCTACACTGCTAGCGCCAGCTTAGGTATCTTGGTCGCGACTCTTGCGAAGGAATTTGTGAATGTGTCTGCGGTCGTGGTTTGCCAACACGGAAGACAATTCCGTAGGCCCACAGAACAAGGAAATTATCAGACATTTCAGGCATGAGATTTTCCTCATCCTCGTTCAACTAACTTGCTTATATTGCTACCTGAGGCTCACACAGTTAACAGACGAAAGAATTATACAGGTTTAGAACCGTATATCCTCAAGGAACCAGGGCTTTCTGAACTTTTTTAAATTTGTTTCCAGCTTGACATCTCGACTTTGAGGTCATGAGAGACGGGAATATGGACTTTTTGGTGAACTTTACCGACGTTCGCTTACAGTGATTTGGAAAAAACCGTAGAAAATCCAAATCTGGATGGCCAGAAGCGGATTTGAACCCGCATCCTCTCGAATGCCAGGCCAGAACATTATCGCTCGTCCACTACGCTCAGTTTTTTTAACTGGCCGTAACGTATAGATTTATAGGAACAATAATTATAGACTGAATCGGCCATGAATCTTTTTTAATATATCTATTTTTGCAGCCTAGTAGTAGACGAAAAGATATTAGATCAACTAAAGATGCCAGATCTTAATCACATCGTTTCTCACGAACCCGGAAACAACCATAATACACCCTCTTTTATAACCACATATGTAACGTTTCAATTAGTTTTTCGAAGATAACATCATTTTACTTTTACATATCCAGCGTATTCCAGTTTGAAAAGCAATCATCCTTTTCCTTCAGAATGCAGGCATAAGAATTTTATAAGCTCCACTGCATATGGAATTAGCCAACGTCATTAACTGTAAGACTGACAGCAGACTTTTTCCAAGACCATTCTTGCTTGTAGAAAATGCCATGGTGGCTTCCAAAGTGAGAAGTATTATTGCGGCGGTTCAAATTCCTGTCGGCTATCAAATTTCGTTTTTTCCATGTTTTCTCAAAACCTTTGCAGATTAATACCAGGATGATTCCTCTGGAAGGCATTGATGAACTTGTTTCATGTTCTTTGTTCACAGTTCTCTCCTATATTTGTTTACCTCGACAGTAACGAGGCATTTAGCCCTAATTATTAAAAATGCTTGGATGGCAGGAAGTAAAGCTTGACAGACAATTTTATAGAAGTATCAGTGTTAGAAACAAAGAGAGAGATGATAGTTTTACTACTTCCATCTTGTTGTGTACATACATCTTATCGATCAGACAGATTCCTTACCATGACATGAATAATCTGCTGTTACAGTATTCGAGTAACAGAAAATCAGATAATCCAAATCAATATGGCGTCAACCAGAGTGAGGCCTGCTTACAGCAAACAGAATCGGCGTGGTATGTGCTGTTCCTGTGCTCCACCAGTACCACCAGAACCTAATTATTCACCCATTTTAAAAAGTGATTGAAACATAGTTCATTCAGTAACATTGAAAGTAAATTGAATCCGCTACATGCGTGATTTTTCTAGCTACAGTCGAATGTCAAATGTTAAATTTCATTCCAAGGACTTTGAAGTACACATGTGTGGAGACGATGTAAATGGTATGGTAGGTGCCTAGGAATCAAGTCACATTTAGCTAACATGCTGATCTGGATAAGAAACAATGATGGCGATCATTCTGGAGACGAGTATTCTATTTACGCACAGTATGTATTTAGGGTTACCATCTGACAAGGTTCTCCGTTTCTATCTCACATGGCAACTTCACTCTTCTTCCGCCATTCTGTCGCCTTCTTATCAGAGTAAACACCCTCAAACGGAACGATATGGCACTTCCTGATCCTAATTTTAGCGAATAATCAATAATCGAAATGGCAAGAAGAAATACTTCATTATAAATAATTCTTTAAGCACTTAGATTAGTTGAGATATCTTCAACAAGTACGGAACTAAAAAGAGTTTCAATTACGTATTTTGGATAATTTATTCTCCAACTGGACGTACGATACGCCACGCTCTTCATATGAATGCCAAAACAACACACGGGAGGCGCTAAAGCAAACAGCAGATGAACAAAATAGTTTTACACAAAATGATGTTGTGCGGACAATTTTCGCATAGTTAACAGGAAAAAGAAGTAAATTGTATCAAGAAACCCATATTGCTTTTATCGATTTAGTGAAAAATTTTGGTCTGGTTATAAATCAACTAGGTTATCAGGCTCATCTAATAAGAGCAATTAAAATTCTGGTACAAAAATACAAATATCTGCATAAAACTGGATGTTAATAACTTCCAAACACCAAAAACTTGACAAGGACAGTAAAAATGTCGCAGCCTTCAAGGACGCTCAAGAAAAACAAGGTGTTAGATTGTACATCATAGATAAATAGTCTGATTTTTTCTTATTTTCAAATCGTTATTTACGATAATGAAGATGACCCCCAAGAAGCATTTCATCAATTAGAGCAGCTATGCAGAAACTGTGTCATACAAATATAGAACCAACAGACGAAAGCCATGACATTTAAAGGAGTACAGGCAGTCAGGACAAAAACAAGCAAAGACATTCAACCGGCGTAACAGGTAACACTCACAACACTCTGGCTTATGACGTAAGTCACAACCACATTACGACGTACAAAACAGAACGCACGTAGCACCAGCAGTAGAACTCTGAAGAATAAACCCGGAAGTACACGTCTGCATGATAACGGTACCACCTATATCTGCACAAATTAGATTACGACCCACATAAATAAATTAAGAATGCATTTTTTTTGCTGTCGTCAGTCTTAGACTGGTTTGATGCAATCCTCCATCCCTTCCTATCCTGGGCTAACCTCTTCATTTCTACATACCCCTTACAACCCACGTCCTCAATTATCTGCTTCATATATTCTAATCTCTGTCTACCTCTACAGTTCTTACCTTCAACTGTTCCCTCCACTAAAAAATTAACCAATCCAGCATGTCTCAAAATATGACCTACCAGCCTGTCTCTTCTTCCTGTAAGCTTCTTCCTAAACTTCTTTTCTCACCCATCATTTCTTACTTTGTCTGTCCACCTAATTTTCAGCATTCTTCTGTAGCACCACATTTCAAATGCTTCAAGTTTCTTTCTTTCCGGTATTCCTAAAGTCCATGTTTCGCTACCGTAAAGTGCTGTGCTCCACACATAGAGTTTTAAAAAGTTCTTTCTAATTCCTAGATCAATATTTGAAACTAAAAGGTTTCTCTTTTTCATTAAGGCTCTTTTTGTTAGTGCTATTCTGCTTTTAACATCATTCCTGCTTCGGCCATCGGTTGTAATTTTGCTTCCCAAGTAACAGAACTCACTCACTTCTCCTATTGCATCAGATCCTATTTTTATATTTAATCTGCTAGTATTGGTATCATTTCTGCTACATTTCATCACTTTTGTTTTACTTTGATTTATATTCAGTCCAAAATCTTCCTTCAGTATTTTGTTCATGCCATTCAATAACTTCTCAATATCCTCAGCCCTTTCTGCTAACAAGACAATGTCGTCAGCAAATCGTAGCATACTGATTTTTTCTCCCTGAAAACTTATGCCACATGGAAATTTTTCTTTGACTTTCTTCATTGCCTCTTCTACATACAAGTTGAATATTAACGGGGATAGACTACAACCTTGTCTCACACCCTTTTTAACTGATGCATGTCTCTCGTGATTCTCTACTTTTATTACCGCTACTTGAATCTTATATAGTTTATAGAGTATTCTTCTATCTCGATACTTTAGACCTGACTTCTTTAAAATTTTGAACACCTTGTCCCACCTAACATTATCAAAAGCTTTTTCTAAATCAACAAATGCCATAAAAGTATCTTTGTTTTTCTTGATTCGCCCTTCAAGTATTAATCTTAAAGACAGAATTGCTTCCCTTGTACCGCGATTTTTCCTAAACCCAAACTGATCTGCACCTACTATCTCTTCTACTACCCTTTCCATCCTTCTGTATATTATTCTGGTCAGTAATTTTGAAGCATGTGTTGTTAGACTAATGGTGCGATAATTCTCACATTTGTCGGCTTGTGCTTTCTTTGGAAGTGTGAAGATGATATTTTTATTAAAATCAGTTGGAATTTCTCCTGTTTCATAACTTTTTGATATCAGCTTGAATAATCTTTCTATTCCTTCCTCTCCTAGGGATTTAAGAAGTTCTGCAGGGATCTCATCAATTCCAACTGCCTTATTTGTTTTCAAGTCATTCAGAGCTTTATTAAATTCTGTTCTCAAAACAGGATCTCCTAAGTCATCAATGTTGACATCGCCTTCCTTTTCCGTTACACTATTGTTCAAGTCGTCTCCATCGTAAAGTTTCTCAATATACTCCTTCCATCGGCTAGCTCTATCATCTGAGCATAAAAGAGGTTTCCCATCGGCAGCTTTAATGTTCACACCTCTTTTCTTCATTTCACCAAAATTCTATTTGATCTTCCTATATGCAACATCTACTTTACCTACGACCATTTCCTTTTCTACTTCTTCACACTTTTCTTGTAGCCATTTTTCTTTTGCTATTTTGCATTTCCTATTTATTTGATTTCTAAATTGCCTGTACTGCTCTAATAATTTCTTTTACTGATAGTTAAAAGTTGAACCAAACTCATGGAAACAAGAAATGATGAAATAAGAGAAGACCAAAAATTATGTCCCACAGATCATTAAATCAAACAGCACAGACAACATTAGAGAGACAGTTTGCAAATAATTGGTGGTAAAAAACTTACAGAAGAAGTGGTATCTTACAAACCGATAGCAGAGAAAAGGTGAGATTAACAAGAAGCCGCAACAGGCTGTCGCCTAATCCATGAAGAGCAGTCAAAAAGACGTAACGGTGTGACGCAAAATGCGAAATGAATTTTCCAGGTGGGAGGAATCAAACTTGCAGACAGTGACAAAAAATAACTCCATTATGTTGGAGGAATTGGAAACGTTAGTCAGGGTAGTTATTACTGTAGTAGAAGGCGTCTTGCATGAATATCAGTCCTGTAGTTAAGTATCAACTCTACCGTTCTCAAGAAGCAATAATTTTTCGTCTTCTATATAGCAGTCATTTTAGAGAATTATTCAGACTAAAACGATGTTTAGAAAAATTCAATGATATAATCATTTGCATATCGCAACTGAGAATGTTTTTTTGACGTAGAAGACGTATATTCGACAGCGCAGATGACAAAACGAATGATATTGATAGTATTCATCCATCAAGTGTCTTTATGTAGCTGCAAACGCTGATCTGTCATTTCCATGTTATTTCTTGGCCGTAACTGTTTTACAGGAAGCTTTAATATTTTTCGACATTCCAGAAGCTTATTCGATGTTATCTGTTCCACTGACTCTCCAAACGTGTTTCAGTGGCCTTGGCCCGGTTTTGGAGCTCCTCCAATTTTTTTGAATCACGAATGCACAAGAAGAAAAAAAATTATCGAAAGCTTCAACTGCACCATCGCACTCTATCGACTACGTCCCAGATAATACAAAAGGAGAAATAATTTACTGAAACAAGGTCTAGCGCATAAGAAACAATTGTTTCTTTGTTTTTTCCTACATAAACTAGCTATGACGTGCATAGACCATGGTTGAGAGGTAATGAAATACTACATTTCGTCAGAGCTTGTGAATAAAAGCCAGAAGAGCTGTATTTTTGTGGACTAAGTTTTTTTTTTTTACTTTTTGCTTTACGCCTTGTCGAAGTTGAGGTCATTAGAGGCGGGAAGGGATTGGGGACAAGGAACGGAAAGGAATTCGGTCATGGCCTTTTTGAAGGAGCATCCGGGCATTCGCCTGGAGTGATTTGGGGAATCCATGGAAAACCCAAACCTGGATGCCCGGACGGGGGATTCGAACCGCCGTCCTCCCAAATGCGAGGCCAGAGCATTAACCACTCACCCACCACGCTCGGTGTTTTCGTGAAGAATGGTTTGCTGGACCCGTGCTTAATTCTCCAGATTCTTGGTCACAGATTGCATTTTCGAATACCCCTAAGCAGTCTTTTACGCTTACGCTAAGCTTGCTTCGTAAGATGAAGTTATCCGACGCTAAAACAGTAGGTCCCATTTACTTTGTAGAATTACTGGTATAGGATAGGAGCCTACTACAGTGGCGGATGGCGCAGCTGGCAAGATGTTCTGTTATCAAGTTATTACTATCAGTCGAAATTATTATTATATGTGGAGAAACAAACAAGCAATAGTACTGGTAGCTGAGGACATTGACCGCTTGCAAGAATGTATTGTGGAGATTTGGCGACCGCTATAAGGTTAATGATATATCAGGTAGTAATTTTATCAGCTTAAACATTTGTCTTGAAAAAAAACAATCATAAATTGCACTTATGTATTCCATCGTGTTTTATTTACTCAGCAGCCTGAATTATGGAAAAATAAGGTGGCACCATAAGATTTTATTTACAGTTTTGAGTTATCCTGATGCAATATTAGCAGTATAATCATTGATCCTTATGTCTGCAAGGCTGACAATAATAGCAACGTACTACACTTTTTTCTGCTCCAAGAGTCACGAAACCCGTAATTTTTTTAATAATTAACGTATGTGCTATGAAATCTTTTACCTCGCAGTCAAAGGTGACTTGATCAACATAAGAAATACTTCACAGTTGTCATTTTCTAGTACCAATCACTGTTATCGTTGCGTGGAGTGATACCACAGAGTTTGTATGACGTCATTACGCGGAGGTATGGTAATTCATTCATACAACCTGCCAGAGCGTATGATGATACCGAATAGCCGTCATGCTCGACAACTGACCCCAGTTCAAATCCCAGTCCTAAGGAACCATTCACAACCAATATGGTTTTTGGTGTTTTTCCTTTTCATCTATGTCAAAGATGCTGTGATATAAACAGAACAACACAGATCATAATCGATTCTCAGATTGATTGCAACACAAGCAGCCCTCCCATCGTCATTACTGATCCTCGCTGCTGGCATGGTCGGAATCTTTAATCTGAAATGTTGTCGTCCGATCTTTTATGTCCTTTTCCTTTTTTAAAAAAGAATGTCTAATGGCTGCATCTAGATTGGAAAATAATTCTGGAATGTTAAATAATATAAATGGCAGCACAATAACACCAAAAAATAATTCAAAGCAGTTTAAAAACTACATAAACTTGATACTGTAACATTCACATATCAACAGACAGTGTTTGTATTAGCATAAGGTATACTCTTACAACATCATTGACTTTACCATATACACACATACACAAAAAAACACACACACACCGAACACGGTGTGTGAGCGAGCGATAACGCTCTGGCTTTGCATTCTGGAGGACGTGGATTCGAATTCTCGTCCGGCAATCCAGATTTGGATTTTCCATGGCTTCTCCAAATCACTTCAAGCCAATGCCATGATGGGTCCTTCAAAAGGCCATGGCCAAGTTCCTTCCCGTTATTTACCTCCTGTCCTTTCTCGTCTCTAATGACGTCGACGTCGACGAGGCATAATACTATAAGCAAAGAAAAAAAAAAGAATTTGTACAAAAACTGACAATTTCATCACTCTCACGCCCCTTTTGAATCAATCCAACGTCTAGTCCAATTTTGAGTCAATCTCTTCACCTCACTGCATCAATTACTCCATCGGATCCAATTCTTACAGTGTTCCTTACACTTCATTGGCATTTGTCTTGCTTATTTGACATTTATCTCACGTATTTGTTTATTTGGCTCAAATCCTTCTTCCATTATTTTGTCAATGACTCTCAGTAATTTCTGAGTATCATTATTAGTTAACAGTACAATATAATCAGAAAATCGCTGCGTCCCCATTGTTTCTCCTAGAACGCTTATGCCACTTCCTTCATTCCTTACTCTACAAGCTAGTAAAATATTAGTGTAGTAGACTTCAACTAAACTTCCACCGTTTGTAACTAATGTTTTTCAGTTTTTAGCACCTTTTCTTACCATTATTATAAAATTTGTCCACAAATGCAATAAATATATTAACGATTCAAATAATATGCTCTCCTATATTAATTTTAACGACAGTATCAAAACCAGCTTAAAATAAATATCGCTCGCACATTCCTACATTTTCTTCTTTATAGTGCAAATCAGTAGTTTTGAAATACTGGGTGTCAAATTAATTGCGATAGATTAGGATTCTTTTGTTTATACTTTATTCGAGAGGCTATATCTGACTAAAATCTGTTGACATCTCTCCATTTTTTTTTTTTTTTTTTATTCACTATAACGATTTGAATACAGGTTTTCATTCGTTTTGCTGCTAGATATAACATCTATTTCAATGTAAGCTGATCAAATTCTGCTTCTTTATGTTGATCTAAATGATCCAAAACCCCGTTAATTCTAGCATTAAAACAGGATATCCTACATCATCAATACGGCGATACCATCCACCCAGCATGAATTTGATGAAATTCTCAGTAATCTGTATGGGTTATTTGCATTACATCTTCTTCTTCGATGAACGCTTTGTCCATATATGTCCTCGCCTACCCTACCGGCCAAATCCTGATGATGAAAATTTCTTCCATCAGAAGGGCTCGAACCTGTCAACCCCGTGTACGGCAGTGGACAATATCACGCACCTGTAGAATATCGAGTTTATGTTTCTATATTATTGAAGGAACTATCCTGCAAAGCCACGAAGATCAATCGATACTGGATTACCATAGTTGCAATTCCGATCAGTCCTCTAAGCTAAATGTCCAGAATTATCCTCAAAACATATTCAGCTTGCTATCAGATTACTACCGTTATGTCCAGGGGTGGTGTTGACCACATTGAGTCTGAAATTCCAACTCCTCACCTCATCTTTCATTTGTCATTATGGCTCAAAGAGGGAAAACATTTTCTTGCAATACGTCCTAAGTACTATACTCTGTTCACTTTCAAGTGGCGCTTCAAGGTCATGTCCTCACCTCACCACCCACTCCAGTTGCCCAGCTTCCTCCGCTTGCGAGCTGACCGTTGTGTCCGTCTAGAGCTAGCTTCCCACGGCCTGTGCATTTTCCGGCCGCGCTGGTCCAACTACCAACAGCGAGCCATGGGAAGAGAGCCGCCTCTATCCGTCGCCCAGACGGTAAACATCAAACGCCCGGGTAGCTGAAACGACACTAGGCAACGTGGTGGGGAGGCGGCTGCGAGGTGGTGAGGTGACTGTGAAGCCTATTGATCCGTACAATTCGGCTGCTTGGCGCGGCCTACAAAACCATAGGCCGTGGGAAGCCAATATAAGCAAGTGGGAAATTTCTCTTTCACTCGTAGGTTAAGGGCAGCGGAGTGAGGATAGAGCGGAGTGACCTTGAGCCACCTCTGCAAACTGAACGAACTATTTTGGAAATTGAAGAAGTTAATATCTCATAACACAACATAATCTGGAATAATAACAGTGGAAACCACCTACCTAGCCTGGTGGGTGAGCGGTTGGTTCCACCTGCTAAGCCAGCTGTTCGCCCACCGGCGCACAGTAGATTGCCGGCGGAGCGTGCGCTCCTTGTCGCAGATCACGTGACCCTCCAGCGAGCCACGTGGTCGCCACATTAGCACTGCTGCAGTGAAACTAATTTCGGCGAGCCGTGTAAAACGCCGCATTACGGAGCGGCGCATTCGGTTTTTTCCGGTATGAATGTTTGATGCGGGCGAGGCGGCGCGACCGCGGTAATCAAGCAGCCAATCTGCCGGCCAATCACGCGCGAGTGCGGACCTCTGAATTATACAGCCCGGCCCCACGCCGCGGTGACACAAGAAGCTCAGCCGCTCCCATCTTAATTAACACGCAACCTTACATACCACGAGTCGACAACACCAGCAACACATCATTGGCATAAACGCACATTTCATTAAAAACATAAAGGTTTGACTAAATTGCTTATCAGTGTCTAAAACGCTACCCCCGGCATAAAGGATTGCTCTTAAGCAGTACATAATCAACATTAGTTCGAGAGATGAAAACACATCTTTTCTATGAAAAAATATAGTGTTATTTTAAATGACAATTGCAGGCCCGTGACCGTTGTTTGCGTATGGTCACGGGCCGAGAACAGTTCCAGTTTTTAGCATCAACGGTTATGACAGATCTGGCCAAATACGAAGTTACCTGTGTTTCACGCTAAGGATTCATTGTGCAAAATCTGAATAAAAGCTCTTGTGCTTGAAGAACTCAACGTATTAATAGACATATCAAAGACGAACAGAGACGTTTCAGAGATTATTGTTGCTAGACTCAAACTTGCTGGGATATTGACTTATATTTGACCCTAAAGGTTGATTCTGCAAAATTTGAAGAATTACTATTTGATTTAAAGGGAGACTGATCTTCGATCACAGCAACAATTCCTTCGAAAGCATCACGTTGTTCTTGATTGAGACCGCCAAATAATCATAATGTAATCTTTGGTCATCGTATCCGTAGAGGTCAGAGAACTTACTACAGATTGTTAAATAGTTAAGCAACTCCGTAGGAATGAATTGCCAGAATACTCGTTTAGATAAATTTTTTTTTTTAACTGCTTACGTCTCTCAACAGCGAGGTCTTTAGAGACGGGAAAGGATGGGGGGGGGGGCAAGGAATGGGATGGAATTCGGCCATGGTATTTTGAAGGAAGCAACCCGGCATTTGCCTGGAATGATTTGGGAAACCATGGAAAACCCAAATCTGGATGCCCGGACGGGGATTCGAACCGCCGTCCTCCCGAACGCGAAGCCAGAACGCTAACCGTTACACCACCACGCTCGGTTTGATAATTTATCTGAATTCTGATGTCCTCTTTAAATAACCCAATAACCCCCGTTCGTTGAACACGAACAAGAATCATTAACACAAGTAGACAGTAAAATATGTAAAAAGCAAATAAACCGTAATGTATGAACTCTGGCAAAGCAACAATATTAGCGGAAGATTTAATTAAAATGAAATTTAGCCTAAATCAGAATGGAAATCGGTATTCGCTGTTACAGCACAGACCATGAGAAGTTTAAGTTTTTTTATGTTACTTACGTTAGCGACATGTTGCTGAAAAGCAGTAGCACATTTTTCCATATTTTTTAAGAATGAAATGATAGAAAAAGTAAGCTTAATGAATGTATTCTGGCAATTAATTTAATTTTGCTTAGTTATTAAACTGTTAACATAACCTCTAATTTATATAAAAGAAATCGTATAAAGCCCTTTGTAAATAGACGAAGAATTTTCAAAACTAAAATTGATAAAATCTAGGGATTCCAAGAACAATGTAAAAAGGCCAAGACCACCTGATCACTAGAAAGAAAGAGAGGCTTCAGTGAAAGAACGAAAAAAATCTGGGGAAGAAGAAAAGGACAAACAGTAAACCAGTTGTTTCCCGTGAGGACAAAATCGAAAGAAGAAGAAACGTACTGTAGCAAAGGAATAATAAAACTTGTATACTGAGTCATTTAGCAACAACTATAGGAAAAATATTAAAATTAGAATACAATTACACAATGATTTTAACATGTAACAGCAGATCTGGGAATATCATATATATTATTTCTATAAGGTATTTTTTTGTCACAATCCTATATCTTCCTTCATACTTAACCGAAATCAATGAATGAGGTGTCATTTTAAAGCTTATGGTCTCCACTTTGGTTAAATCGTATTTTAAGCACGAAAGTTTTCGGAATTCGACCCTTAAAGGGCAAAAATGTAAATTTTTCTAAAATGCTATTTTCTGTGTTACGAGTCAGTTATCTCCCTGGATACCAATCTGAAACCGTTTTATGAAGTATCGTTTTAAAGATTAAGATCTCCGCTTTAGTGACGTCATATATTAAGCCAGAAAGTTTTCGGAATTCGACCCTTAAAGGGCAAAAGTATCAATATTTTTGCATTGCGTTTTTGTGTCACGAGCGATTTATCTCCCTTAATATCTAACCGATATAGATAAATGAGGTATCATATTAAAGAATAAGGTCTCCGCCATGGTAACATTATATTTTAAGAAAGGAATTTTTCGTAATTCCACCCTTATAGGGCAAAAATGTCACTTTTTCTAAAATACGTTTTTTGTATCTCCAGCCATTTATCTCCCTGGATATCTAACCAAAATCGATAAATGAGGTAGGATTATGAGGAATAATGTCTCAGCTTTGCGACATCATATTTTAAGAAAGAATGTTTTTGGAATTCAACCCTTAAAGGAAGAAAGTATAAATTTTTCTATTACCGATTTTTGTGTCACGGGCGATTTATCTCCCTTGATAGCCAAGCGATATAGATAAATGAGGTATCATATTAAAGAATAAGGTCTTCGCCGTGGTAACATTATATTTTAAGAAAGGAATTTTTCGTAATTCGACCCTTATAGGGCAAAAATGTCACTTTTTCTAAAATGCGTTTTTTGTATCTCGAGCCATTTATCTCCCTGGATATCTAACCAAAATCGATAAATGAGGTAGGATTATGAGAAATAATGTCTCAGCTTTGCGACATCATATTTTAAGAAAGAATGTTTTTGGAATTCAACCCTTAAAGGAAGAAAGTATAAATTTTTCTATTACCGATTTTTGTGTCACGGGCGATTTATCTCCCTTGATAGCCAACCGATATAGATAAATGAGGTATCATATTAAAGAATAAGGTCTTCGCCTTGGTAACATTATATTTTAACAAAGGAATTTTTCGTAATTCGACCCTTAAAAGGCAAAAATGTCACTTTTTCTAAAATGCGTTTTTTGTATCTCCAGCCATTTATCTCCCTGGATATCTAACCAAAATCGATAAATGAGGTAGGATTATGAGGAATAATGTCTCAGCTTTGCGACATCATATTTTAAGAAAGAATGTTTTTGGAATTCAACCCTTAAAGGAAGAAAGTATAAATTTTTCTATTACCGATTTTTGTGTCACGGGCGATTTATCTCCCTTGATAGCCAACCGCTATAGATAAATGAGGTATCATATTAAATAATAAGGTCTTCGCCGTGGTAACATTATATTTTAACAAAGGAATTTTTCGTAATTCGACCCTTAAAAGGCAAAAATGTCACTTTTTCTAAAATGCGTTTTTTGTATCTCCAGCCATTTATCTCCCTGGATATCTAACCAAAATCGATAAATGAGGTAGGATTATGAGGAATAATGTCTCAGCTTTGCGACATCATATTTTAAGAAAGAATGTTTTTGGAATTCAACCCTTAAAGGAAGAAAGTATAAATTTTTCTATTACCGATTTTTGTGTCACGGGCGATTTATCTCCCTTGATAGCCAACCGCTATAGATAAATGAGGTATCATATTAAATAATAAGGTCTTCGCCGTGGTAACATTATATTTTAACAAAGGAATTTTTCGTAATTCGACCCTTAAAAGGCAAAAATGTCAATTTTTCTAAAATGCGTTTTTTGTATCTCGAGCCATTTATCTCCCTGGATATCTAACCAAAATCGAAAAATGAAGTAGGAATATAAGGAGTAATGTATCAGCTTTGTGAAATCATATTTTAAGAAAGAATGTTTTTGGAATTCAACCGTTAAAGGAAAAAAGTATAAATTTTTCTATAACGCACATTTGTGTCACGGGCGATTTATCTCCCTTGATATCTAACCGATATAGATAAATGAGGTATCATATTAAAGAATAAGGTCTCCGCCGTGGTAACATTATATTTTAAGAAAGGAATTTTTCGTAATTCGACCCATAAAAGGCAAAAAAGTCAATTTGTCTAAAATGCGTTTTTTGTATCTCGAGCCACTAATCTCCCTTGATATCTATCCAAAATCGATAAATCAAGTACGATTGTGAGGAATAATGTCTAAGCTTTGCGGACATCATATTTTAAGAAAGAATTGTTTGGAATTCAACTATTAAAGGGAAAAAGTATAAATTGTTCTACAACGTATTTTTGTGTCACGAGCCTTATATTTCCCTTGATATCTAATCGATATAGATAAATGACATATCGAATTAAAGACTAAGGTTTCCGCCGCGGTAACATTATATTCTAAGAAAGGAATTTTTCGTAATTCGACCCATAAGGCGCAACAATGTCATTATTTCTAAAATACGTTTTTTGTGTTTCGAGCCATTTATCTACCTGGATTTCTAACCAAAATCGATAAATGAAGTAGGAGTATGAAGAGTAATGAGTGAATTTGGTGACATTATATTATACCTCACTATTCATCGCATTTTATTCGCGAAATTTTCGCACGGGTCGTCTAGTTTGTTTATTAATGGCTTCAAAACGTCTGCGATGTGAAGTTGATTTCCATGATTTTCATATATAAAGCATTATGAAACGAATTGTTTTTCGCTTCATACTCTTGTTCTTGGCTACACTCAAATCTATCTACTCGTAGAAATTACAGTACAATACATTAAACACTACAATAATGAGAAATCAGGTTTCAAGCTAGTTAACACTTAGCTTCTCGAGTAAAACCCAAGGAAACAAATGCGGAAGTGTTAATATCATATGTTAGAATATGGGATTCGTATCTAACATAACTTGGACAACAATTCTATTTTTTCTGATAAAATGTCTTCACAAATACAGGAGCATACACAGGAATCACAGTAAAAAAAACCTTGATACATCTTTATGCAGTGATGTTTTATCCATGTTTTGTGTAGAATATATCTAATTTAAATCATAAAATCTTAGGAATCTATACATATTCCGTTATTTTTTTTTTTTTTTTTTTTTGTAACAGTTTAACGTCCCTTTGTAACAACGTGGTCTTTAGAGACGGGAAAGGATGGGGGCAAGGAATGGGAAGGAATTCGGCCATGGCCTTTTGAAGGAAGCATCCCGGCATTCACCTGGAGTGATTTGGGGAAACCATGGAAAACCCAAATCTGGATGCCCGGACGGGGATTCGAACCGCCGTCCTCCCGAATGCGAGGCCAGAACGCTATCCGTTACACCACCACCACGTTATTAATTCCTTCAATCATTATCTGAGTTAATTACATCGTAAGTAATTAAAATTCTTTTTAAAAGGATCACAGTATCATTTATATTCATTAAGATGTGTTCAAGGAAGATTAGGTAGAAAAACAAAAGAAAGCGTGTTTGATGGAAGAACAGCATCAGAGTAAATCACAATTCGATCACTCATCACACCATGACAACAGCCGAAACGAGTAGAAAAACAAACGTATTTTCCATAACAGTTTCATCCATGTTATTTACATATTAATTTACTAGTTTATAAAGTAACTGTGGAAAAATGATATCCAATAACAAAGTATTAATCTCGAGTTGCTCCCGCGAGCGAGTAGCAACTTTCTTCTCCCAAGTTACGCAACAGTTTGCTTCTCTTCTCTTCATATTGCTGAGAAGCAGCGGTGGAAAATTGGTTACTGCTTTCCGGAGCTGAGCAGCAGCGAGAGTATTATTAATAATTGGAGCAACCCTCGTTATTCGAAGTGCTTCCCATTCGTCGCGTCACTTCATTACGACACGAAACAAGAGAAAGTTACACCGAAACACCTAATCGCATTATTCCGAATATGGCGTGCTAATCGGCTACGAAAATCTCTGGTTATTGTGTTAAGACGTCAACTGTTGAACTTGTAATTAAGTTTCCGGCGCGACTTGGCCCAACTTTGTTGGGGTTCTGCACGGGAAGCAGGCGGCCGCTGGGCCATTACCCACTCGTCACCGCTGCCCCTGCAGCTCCTCCACCAGCCTGACGCCAACACCTGCCTCTCCGCAGGTTCTATTATTACTGTAATGTGTGCCGTATCCGGTATTAGGACATCAGCACTAGCTGTTACCCGCGACTTCGTACGTGTTCACTCAGAATTTTATTACTACAATTGGATATAGGAATCTAAGAGACGTTAGTTAATTGGTATACCAAAAAGCACGAAATAGGGATATAACGTCGGGGTTACCTCCACCATACCGTTACACCATTGAACCTGTCTCATGAAGAGAACCAATTTGCAACATGTTTTAAAAATAACAACAAACTAGGGGGTGAGCGGGTGGGAGGGTTAACTACCTATCGAAAGTGGGGGTTAATTTGTACCATAATTTTAAGAAATTTCAGAAAACGACTTTTTTAGACTGTTAATATTAATAAAAAGATACAGATTTTGCACGTGTTTTCAATAGTCTATTTACAAGTAGAATATCACCACTAGAATTTTTTTTATGATTTCGGTATTTTGATTTTTCAAAGTGGAACAAATTCATCCATACGTGCCCTAGACTTTGCTCCACATTGAGAAATACCTTGAATTTCCATTAAAACACGTCTGGAGCAATGAGACCAGATCCAGAATGAAAATGGTCCAAGACCAATGTATAAAACCAATAAAAAAAACTATTTTGTCAAAAAAAAGGTATGATTAAACAATAAAACTTACACTGTGTCATCAAACTAAGAACTTGCACAATTTTTGCGCTACGTTTTACAAATTAAACGCGTTTTCAAATAAAACATTAGGTAACAAATCAATTTTTTTGAAAAAATCAGTAAACAAAATAAATATCTTTATCCAATAGCTGAAGGCCATCAAATTCTTGAACTCTATAATGTGTTCTGATTTTGGACAAGAGTTATGTTCGCCGATTCCTCTGAATTACGTCCTGTCATTTATATTCAAGAGAAAAATGTGGTCACTATAGCCTATTTTTATTATTTGGGTAGGTTCAGGTTACTTCAATAATTTTTCACACTTTTTCATTCTTGCAATTTTAGCTGTCTCATTGTCATATTCGCAGATGACATATGGCTGCAGGGAGTGTTAGAAATCATCTTGATGCCTAAGCGACCTCGCACAACGATAAGAGTTCAAGTGTCTTACTGGGATTCCGGTTTCATTCTTTAACAGGAAATCACTTATGTTTTATCAGCTTATAGATTGCTGAATTTGTCTTGTTCTCCTAATGAAATAACTATTTCTTGTAATGAAATCTTTCTATCTTTTCAGTGAGGAGTTTGCTACAGAAACTATAAAAAGTATTTAAGTGGTCACCAAATATGTGATGCCAAGTTTGCGTAAGTATTCCGCTTTCTTGCACTGTTTACTAAGTTTATTTTACTCAATTTGAGACGGGGTTAATTGATACTAGTATTTTCCTTGTTCCGAAAAACATTAAAGCTTTTACAGTTTATGATTTAATTAATTATTCCCTGCACGTTTACGAAATATTTTAGATATCTCACGAGATTGTCCTTCTTCCAAAAAACAGAAAATGGTTTTTAAGTTAATTAATTATTTCTTGCACATTTACGAAATATTTTGGATATCTCACGGACATTAATCTTGCGTTGGTGCCAGCAGCTTAGTAACAGTAAATTAAGACCGATATGTCAAATCATCAGTGTACTCTTCTGGTACACATTAATAAAAAAGTTATATTGCATTTCACAATTGGTATATCTGACCACATGTTCCATATGGGACATATAGATGTTGGGGAAAACGTACTCAACACATTTTTGAATTTTGTTGTAAGTAGAGACTCGTCATTACACTTTCGTTTCGGAAGAAACTTGTGTAAAATAAATATCCCAGACATAACAGTAATAAAATGATGTGAAACCTTAACCACGGCTGATACCACTAATACTGGGAGAGTTAGCGTCATGAATACGGAGGTAGGGACGCGGCGTGGTATACAGTATATTACGGGGACGGCTATTTTGGACGACCGCTTACGGCTTACGGTGTGGGTTGTAATCGGAAGCAGCCGCTCACTGCCAGCTTAAACGGAAACGAATGCTCACATCAGACCCTCGTCGGAGCGAATTATGAGTCTGCAGCGATTTAACTGGCCGCCGGGCTTTTATTTTCAGCATGTGTGACTACAGTCACCAATCACTAACTGGAGCTACCGCACACAGAATATGCTTGTATCTGCATATAGCGATGTTTTACGTATTCGTATGTTTATGTACCTGTGTGTATAGTCCACAGCCTGAAGGCCAGGCCGAGTGTGGTGGGTAAGCGGTAACGCTCTGGCCTCGCATTCGGTAGGACGCGGGTTCGAATCCCTGTTCGGATTTTCCATGGTTTCCCAAAATCACTCCAGGCGAATGCTGGTATGGTTCCTTCAAAAGGTCCATGGTCGAATTCCATCCCGTTCCTAGCACTCGCCCTTTCTCACCTCTAATGATCTATACGAGGCGTAAATACTTAAAAAAAACTCCGAAGGCCAGATTTTGTCGGTGGTAAGGTGGTTAGTTCGTTTCCTTCGCGTATCGGAAGTATATTGTCTGTGCGTAGATGATTGTTGTTCAGTGTAGTGTTTTGTTTTGTGTTTTGAGCATGGAGATAAAAGAAGGGAGAGGTTGACATATGATTCCGACCCATTGTGGCCTACTCTTCCGAAGCAAAGCTAGATGGCTGCTACTTTTACATCCTCATGCGACGGATGGATTATTGCCAACAATGTCCGTTTTCCTTGCGTGACACAATACAATTTAATCCTGGACTTAGTTATATAATTTTGAGATTAGGAACCGAGCACTACCACTTCTAACCCGCCAACCTAGTCCTAAATAATTATAATTCATTCCGTCACCGGGGCTTGAACCAGCGAACCCTGTGTCATACAATCATGTGTCTCAGTTACTTCGGAGAATGTCTCATTCTTTATAGCATTGCCTCAAGACAGGTGGAATTCCAGATGGAGTCCTGTGAGCAAACAAATGCATTCGAGGCAGTTACTCGATCCAGTATGGTATATTAGGGCGTGTAACATGTTGTGTACTTAAAAGTCCCTTGTTTCCATGTTCGTGTGGCATAAACAGCAGGATATGCAAAATATAAGTTTGGAAAAAAAAATAGTTTTCGAATCTCGAAGGTGGAGCACGAATTCATTGTAAAGAAATTTATTTAATTTTAATCCCCACCCTCTCCTCCCCCCTCCCCCACCACTGAGTATGTTATGTGAATGGAATAGTGTTTAAGACTGTGAGCCTACATTAAATCGTTATTGGTGGCGTTCCATAATTTTTCCTGATATTTTCAGTTTGACAAGGAAGCTGAAAAATAGTGTACGACACCCAAAAATGGGTGTGAGGAAAATTATATTTTCAAAAGCAAAGCTCAAGTGTTCACCGTACTGCCCCCAGCTGTTAACCGCGCCGATTCCTTACCACTGTGGGTTTGCTGTTCTGTTGTTTGAGAAAGTAGTTGAGCCATACACACAAAGAGTTTTACGCTGAAAATATGCGGGGGAGAAGAAAATTGTTTGTGGTAATGAAATGAAACATATTTGCAGTTTTTTAAAAGCTAGTAGGGCTTGATATTTTGTAATGTAAATAACACCTCCTCTTAATTAATTGGCAAATAGTAGAAGCACTATAGAAGGTATTTCTTTTCCATTTGAAATATTACTATACTCCCAATAAACCGAAAATTTTATGGGCTTTCAGAATATCACCATCCCCTTTGAACGATTTCCATACCATATTCGAGATATTTGTATATATATAAAAAAAAAAAAATCTGAACCGTTGCATGCTTAATTATTCCTTGATGGGTGTCATGGGGAAGAGAGGGTAGGTTTTTGTAAACCATATATAGACAGTATTTGTTCCATTATTTTTATCCTAATGCAAATTTTCATAGAGATCGGATAGAAACAGTGGATTTGTGTAATTAATATCCAAATATATATACATGCGCCCATTTTTGTTTATAGAAAGATTAGTTATGAGTACTGAAATAATTTTTTTTTGTTTATATATATATATATCACTGTTCCTATTACATTCTGTCAAATGATCTGGACCCTATTTCCCCAAGGGATTGACCCCTCCATTCAGACTATTGTTTTCCGAGAGCAACCAAGAAGGATTATAATGTAATTGTGAACAATAAATTACAGAATCAGTTTCCACGTTTGTTACTGGAAGCTGGGAAACTTAACTAAATATACCAGTCTCGACCAATTCCAATACTGCTACGTTATTTTTAATGAAGAATTGAATCAAGCAACTTTTCTCCTCTTTCGGTCTCCATATAATGTACATTCTCTATATTATTATTAAAACACTGCTTTGCTGGTGAGATAATTTAATACTACTACATTAATACAATTTATAGAGTCTTACCTTTCATCTGTACACCAAAAAATAATTTACGAAGGAGTAATCGAAATATTCTGTTGCGTTATACACTTACGCCAAACACAGAGGTTATCAGATAAAAGGATGAGGATACCAGCATTTTAGTTGTGATTTTGATCGCCAGATGTCTCCACTACACTTTGAAGACGGCAGCCACCCTCTGAGCAACCTTGTTCCCATTAGAGCACAGTCCATCGAACTGCCTCGGCCAAGTTCGTTGACCACTTTCCTGTTTTCCACAGCGCTGAGTGTCATTAAATGTTTTATGACATTAAAGTAACACACCCCGTCGATCTGCTCTCGGAAATGATCTGTTCTGTCGATTTGGCACCGTTTGAAGTGTGCTGCATTTATACGCCACATTTGAGATGAAACATAAGATGATAGCACAGTTCGCAACAGTGTATGACGCCGGTTATCATAATTGTTGAACTAACTCCCTTAAAAATATAACTCGCTCGTTGTAATCGGAGTCAAAAAAGCTAATTGCAGACTGAATTATACTTTCAATGAATGATGTAGCCGCTTGATACAGCAATAGCGTAAACAAAACCAAGTTTCATTTAAATTATGAAACAAGAAGTTTAATTTTAGTGTTATTGTGATACTAACTGCGGTTGCTTCAACGTTATGACCTGCTGCCTGCCTTTAGTATGTTAAAAACAACAAGTGATTTGTTATTAGCAGTCATACTTGATCATTGCAAATTTGTTGCGAAATCACCTCGAACTCCATCCAAGAAAATAATTTTCGTTTTATTCGTTATTTTTAATCTTTAGGATAAGCAAATACAGAGTACAGATACCCTTAACTTATTATTCACTTTCTCTTTTCGACCTGCCTCACTCGACTTCGTATTTCTCTACTGTCGATGATTACCTGATCGTCCATTATCTATGTAAATTTCCGCTTTGAGTAAAGATTTGAAATTAGTTGACTTCTAATTAAGTGCTGTATTATTTATGTGTTCTTTTACAAGTAGTAATGCACATACAACGACACAAAGCGCAAAATGTCATGCGCTGAATTTAATTAATTTCAACAGAAGTGTATATTAAAGGATTATAATTAAAGTTAAAAAAAAAATTTCTTTGTAAAAAAAAATGTAAATTGTTAACTTTGCAATGTCGTAATTATTCGTTAACCTAAAATAGTGGCAGAAGCGAACAATGGGAAGTTATAAATAAGATAATTAAGACAAACTTATCAATGACTTGTTACCATTGGCTGTAACAATAAAGATACATTTTGTCCCAGTGAGTTAATATTGTCTGTAATATTTTTTATTTTCCACGTGATAACATATAATATTTATACTTCTTTGCTTACGTTTAGGAGAAAAGCATAAATTTTAACCAATAAATGAAGTTATTAACATATCAGTAATGTGGATGAAACTTTTAAGGTGTTAAAATATAAAGCTTATAACAAAAAATCGACATGTACCTTCATGATCTTGCGTAATGCTCACTAAATGCAGATATTCTTTTTTCAATTTAAATTTTTTTTTTTTTTGAAAACTTATTACTTTTACTTTCCTCATTTACTGTAAAGTAGAGAGGGTATAATAAGTTCTCAAGACAAAGGGTTCCCATGAATCAGTCTCAGCTATGCTTGCCATCCGGTCTATGTGTTTGATCGGTGGCCTCCTGTTTGTTTGTGAACACAACACAACTGAAATTCAATGTAATCGGAAGAATAAAAATTATAGTTTTCTACAGCACTTGTTGTTGTAGGGTGGAATGTGTTGTGGACAGATTGTAGACATAATGAATTACGTAGTCAACTCGACAACTTGAACGTCTGTCTTAGTAGCAGGATACTCCACAGTATTTAGAAGTAATCATTTGAAGCGACGCCTCATGACTGTGTATTTGCTTTGTCTTCCTGTCACATAGGCGTACTCATTTTCCTGATGACCAGTTGTACAGTACGTTTGATGAAAACTTGTATTATAGACGTATTTTTCAAATTTTTCTGTATAGTCTTTTTTTTTTTCAACCATGCGTTACCTTCTCTGGTGGTTTACTAGATAATAGTTTTGTTACTTCGCTTTTAATTTTAGCTTGTGTTTTATAACACTAATTATTTACCACTCTAAACATTACAGAATTATACATTCTTTCTCTAAATCAATTACAATTAATCTAGTCTTATTGCTTCATATAAGCGAATGCTAGCACGGTTCCAAGTGTGTGCCTGATAAACTACACATTTCACAAACAAAAATACAAATATCATAGAGTACATAAGTTTATCGCAGACAGATGTCAGCACTTGAGCTCCCCCATGGCTCCAGGAACTGACAAACCCTGGTTCTAACTACCCCGTGGAAACATTGGGAATCAAAGCTTTGCGTCATCCGATAGGGTCCATTCGCAAATAATACTAATATTTTTACCGTTGACCAAAAGATAAAAGTTAATTTTGATCTTCGCTGCTCCGTTACCGTTTAAACGGAGGGGCGTGAATGCGCTTAAGAAACGTGACTGTTTGAAAAGTATATGAAGTAATAAATTTGAGGAAGAAATCGATGTTTCCTGTACATTTGAGGCAACTCTGCGACCAGTGCATAGTGGAATGGAACGAAACCCTTTCTGCCAATTTATCGTTTAAATAAACGTTGAAACCAACATGCTTCCGAACACAGATTCCGTCTCAAAACTAGCTCCAAAGGTATTCTTGTTACCTATTCCGTACCAAATACAGCTTGACTCAGGGTGTGACAGTAAGATGATTTTCATTTGTTTGAAGTCAGTTAACTGCAGGGATCGTGGTAGACCAAATAATTCTGTTTACCGAAAATGAAGAAAAAAAGTGTGTTGACTGATGGTACTTTGGAACATCACTGAGAGTCATTTTACCGTAGAGTGGCAAATCTCCGCTAGAAACTGGTCGACTGAACTAGATAGCTGCGGGGATTGCACGTCACAAAAACTGACAACCCCTACCTCCCTTGTCACATTTCTTTATTGATCCCATCCCTCCCCCTTAACGTGTGCCGTAATTTATGGATGGCCCCTTACTGTAAAATCACTCGGTTTACAGACTAGAAAAGGTTGGTCTCCCGTATGTCCTTCGCTTAGATGTTGCTGGAGTATTCTATAGCTGGAGTTCCCGCGGGACACGTGTTTCGCCACGTGGGCTCCGTCAGTTCCGTCTGCGGCAGCAGCGGAGCCGCGTCACAAAAACGCCCCCGCGCGCCCCCCTTACAAATCGTCTTCCGTCCCCCATCAGATGAAGAGCTTGTTAGGCATGCACCGCATTCCACTCCGTCACACAGCTGTTTATAGATGGCTCCGTAATGACGCCGGCCTGATGTTTTGAAACGAGCCACCCGGCCGTGATGTGGTCGGGGGAGCGCAACATTAAGTTCTCGGATGCTGATTCAGCAAAGGGTAAACCACAGTGTCTTCCCGGTATCATCCCGGCCGCAACACATGGGAACGTCGGGGGTTTTCACATAGTACCACAATTCAGATAATAGGATTCCTTTCATGTCGCATTACTTATCCAAATTATTATTAGTACGATTCACAACTAGAACGTGTAGGTATTTCATTTAGCGTAATTTCTCTGTATTTCCGAAAGTTATCTAAATATTTAGTTTATTTTTAATTTCTAACCTAAAACTCGAGGATGAATGTATCCCACTAACATTTCAGACGAGGTAGCTAAGACGATTTGGCAGTTGTTCCTTCTCGGACCCCAGTAGTGTTATTTTAACCATTACGGACTGGCACACCATGGTAGATGAGGCGAAGACAAGCAATTCTTATTCAACTGATTGTGTGCCAATAGCTCGAGATAAATACCAAACCTTTACCCAGAGCTATTGTGATGTAACACTTGGCTTTTTTTAAATTATTATTATTATTATTATTACTTATAGCTTTACACCTCATCGAGGTCATTTTGTATTAACTATTATATATGCCTCGTGTAATCTGGTATTCTTACAGTAAGGGCGATACAAGAGGTACACAAGACTTAATTAAAACCACCAATGCCCTATACCGCATTCCAACCGGTGGCCCTTACCTTGACAAGTGTTGGTCTGAATAGGTGGTCATCTTCATATATAAAAAAAACGAAAAAAAAAACATATTACATTTAACAACAGTCATTGATTTCATCTAAACACGTATAGGAACAATTGCATATCGACTGCAGCTAGCTGGTCACTATATGGATCTATTAGTGGTACAAGATGGTTGGATACTATTTATGCCGATTTACACTCTCGCCTCGCGCCTCATCGAAATAGTGCACAAGCGCTGACACGAACTGCCATTTACACTCTCGCAAGAATTCATTCATGAACGGCATGTATATCAGATTTATAATAGTATATATAAATTCAGAAGTTATGTTTTTTGCTGAATAAAATATTAGTCACTGAGTAGTAGCTTTATAATAATGTTTTCATGTTTCATTTAACTGACAATCACACTCATTGTAAACATATGGAATCAAAATTAATATCAAATCAACATCAACACAAAAAATCATGAACAAATTAGAAACTAATTACCAAAAACTTAATACAAAACAGCACATTCAATGAAAGAAACCATCAAAAACATTCATAACAAAATCATACCAATAAAAAATACAAAAATCATTACAAAATACAATAATCATGATAAGTTGCTTAATCCTACAAAAATTTACATATATTCATTTGGTTGTACACTTCGCATGCGTGTACCTGGGTGTGGTAACTTTTATCATCACCTAAAAACTATAGATTTGCTGTAAGAACGAAGACTTTCCCGGCGTATGACTGCAATGTAGTCTTCACGGGTGTACCGCCGGATAGTGTTGTGGAAACAACAATCCGGCGGTACACCCGTGAAGACTACATTATAGATTTGCTTTTTCTTATACTTCCAGTTCTTTAATTTGTTACAAATAGCAACTTCCAAATTTTTCATTTCATATAATACCTTAACATACAATACAAAATTTCTGCGTCTGTATACGTAGTACAGCTATTTGTGCGCCAGTGAACTACCTTTGGCTCGACCACACAACGTATTGTTATTGTCTCTTGCGTAGGTTTGCATATCCTGCGCGCGCTTAGGGGTAAATAAGAACAGCTGACCTGCCATAGATCGACTGTTGCACTCAACTACAGCCTCTACGTAAATACTTTCAACACTAAATCTTTTACTATTTACATCAAAAATTCATTTATTTTAACAAAATAATTATTCTGAAAATTATCCACTACTGTTTGGTTACTCATTAGATCCGTTGCAACATTGTTTTCCGTGATAGCCTTGTCGTCGGAAGATAAAACAATATCTGAACACAAAATGTCGCTATCATGATTTAATTGACTCCTCTCCTTAATACCGTCATTTTCACTATCGGTTACATTAATATCACAATCTGTTATTTAAGTATCATCCATTAAGTTATTTTTACCGTCAAATCCATTACCCATTTCAACATTAACTTGATTACATAAATTACAACTGGTTTCGTCGTTTAGTCTACTTATTTCCACAAATACCTCTACATCATTACAACTACACATATTAATTTCGTGGGTTCGGCCGACGATACCTTCTTTACACATTTTATCTATTACAACAAGCTCTAGGCTTTCAAAAATATTAACTTCTACTAAATCTGTTAAAATTATACTTTCACCTATGTTAACGTTATTTTCGATCACATCAGTTACATAAATGATTTTTTCAGCACCAATTACCATTTCAGTTACCCCGATACTAGTATCCTCCATTACATCATTACACATTTGAGAAATATTTTCGTCACATTCGGTATTAACTAATACATTATCAGTCACATTATGATTTCCATTTTCATTATCTAAGTTTGCAGATTCATCCTTACACATAATGTCATTACCTGTTATTTCCACATTATTCCATTTTTTTTTTTTTTTTTTTTTTTTTGCCTCATATTCGTAGAAGCCATTAAAGGCGGGAAAAGACTGGTGGCAAGGAACAGGAAGGCATCCTGTCATGGCCTATGCAGGAACAATCCAGGCATTTCCCTGCAGTGATTTTAGTAAGCCGTTAGACATCTGGGTGGCTCGACGGGGATTCGAATCCTTGTCCTCCGAATGCCAGGCCCGAGTATTACCACTTAACAACTGAGTCCAGTTTAAAAAAAATAAACCTTTAAGTAAAAACGGAGAGAATAATATACAATGCCGAAAATAATACCAATTGCTCCAGCGAACCTATTAAGTTGATAGTGCTTTCAGATGTTAAAACTAAAAATTTATGTTAACACTATAGCACAATTAATGAATAAGGTAAGAATTTTGAGTTCAAATAATGAGTCAGAAAATGTAGCAGTGAGTCATTTAGTCTACCAGAATTCTCTGTATTTTCCTTTCAGTCTCCTGCCCTGTGTTCTAAGCGAGTTGGTCGCAGTCTTAAGCTCTCTCGGAGGGAGTTGGCTTCCCATTGACTCGCCTTTCCGCCAAATCTGCGCCCCAGCTGAACAAACAGCGCAATGAATTGGCCCCGCAGCCGTTTAAGGCGCGCGCGGCGGCTATTGGTGGACCTGCTGAAATATGTAAATTGCGTTATCTGGCGGACTGACACAACTTCCAAGAGTGAAGCTTTTCTTCTCGCGGAACACCGGTAGCTCGCTCCCGAGTTTGTTTTCAATGGGCTCGGCTTGAACCGAAAGTGGTGAAGGGGCTAAGCTTTCACAGGCAAGGGGAGAAAGGAGACGTCAGAGCAACTGATGATACTCCTTAAGACAAAGCGCTAAAAGTCCATCGTAATATCTCAGATTAGAAAACTGGAAGCTGTTTCCATAGATGAACATGAAGACCAATAATGTTCTGTACTCTGGGATCAAGATTTACTGGTAGCAATATTTTCTTAGAAAAAATGTCTAAAGCTGGAATTCAGACTCGTTCTAATAGTTACGAGCTGCTGTACCAGCTAATAACAATAGATTTCCAGAAACTTTTTCCACTCTCTCGTTTTATTTGCGTAGGACAAAAATTTAAATTAAAACTTCTTATAGTCGTAGTTTAATAGTGGCGAAAATAGAAGAGAATGTATAAATAATACTGCCTTACACTCCCGCGCGAGCAAGCACATGTAGACGCGAGACAACACGAACGCAAGAGTGTAAACGGTGCGCTCGCGTAGTCTCGCCTCGCGTAGTCTCGCCTCGCGTGGTTGCTCGCGAATGCCGCTCGCTTCAGCGGCGGCTTTTAGGCGCGAGTCAAAAGCGCGAGCACATTGTTTACACTATCGCATCAATTAGGAATTTGAAACCGCTTCGAACGACGGATCGCAAAACTCTTATTAATCCTGCCTAATTAAACCTCTGATTAATATTTACATGCTCGTACATATCATTTTGTTATTGAGTTAATTCTTCTTATATCATGAATTCAAATAATATTATTAATAAAATGTAAGAAAATGTATTTTACTTGGAGACTTAATAATACATGTGATTATCTTTTCTTAAACTAAATACTAAATCAGTCTAATAACACCAACAACAAATATTTTAGTTCATTTAAGTGTAACACAGTTTTATTTCCCTTTATTTCATCTTTTAAATCGGTATGAATAGTTTTATAAACTTTATATCCAACTATCGATACAACTGCGTTTGAAATATTGGACAAATAGAGAATACTTCTCTGTTTACAGTAGCTAAAAACCATACAGTATGGCTAATCGAAATTTTTCTGGTCTTGGTATCGTGAATCTAGTCTTTTGTTTTGGTGTTAAACGTTTAGTTTATCTCAATGAAATACAAAGTTAGCTTATGACATTCTTACCAATTTCGAAAAAATCTACGGATTCTTCACGTACCATTTTTTTTGGAACATCTTTTCCATGCTTCTCTTGAAAGAGTAAGTTTCATGATTGGGGCCGATGTCTTGTTTGTCTATCACGTGGCTAGTATATTTTTATTTTTATTTTTATTCCCTTTTTTTATTCTTAAATGAAATTTTTTGTGAATTGATTGGGGGGGAGGGGTGCATGTGACATATATGCCACATGCAACTAGCCCCCCCCCCCCCACCCATGTATAATATTTCTATAGTTTATTATAAAGTTAATTATCAATTTTCTGTTTTCTTGCATTGGTAATTCAAATAGTAAAAATGAAGCCTTGTTTGGGAACTTGGGAACCTATTGTTGTTGCGGCGCAGCAAAGGCTCGCTCGCTAGCTCCCGCACAGCGGAGTACACTCGTCACTTAGCTGCAGTACATTCATAGCAGACCGCGAGAAGTTGTCGAACAGTACAGACATGATATAGTCACGTAGGTTGCTGAGGCATAAACGTCCATTTGAATGATCGAGAAGTATGAAAGATGTGTCTATGAATTGATAATAGTAAAGAGAACATTTTGAAGATTTGTTCTGCAACGAGAACGTAATAAATGAAGTTGAGCGCATTTTCGTATTCTTCTTCTTCTCTTCGATATCGGCCATCTAAGGACCACGAAAAGTAATCCCGTGCATTCATTTCAATCCTTCTTTTCTTGACTTCCAATAGTTCTTCATCCTCTCACTTTGCTGTTTCCTCCTTTCTTCTGTCCATATGTTACTACATTTCCTCTTCTCCTTCTCTTGGAAACCCTTGACATTTTGGATCAATCTCCTAAAAGTTGCTCTATCTTGTATTACATCTTCTGTTATTCCGATCTCAATCATATCTTTCTATACTTCTTGGATCCACTGGTTGCCCTTCTTATTGTTGTAAACATGGTTGAAAATTCTTTTTGTAAGTCTGTTGTTATCCATTCTCATTATGTGACCAAGAAAACCGATTCTCTTCTTTCTGATCGTGTCTGACATCGTTTCAATTTCTTCTTCTTTCTATAGGTCTTTATCCCTCCGGTGTCTAAACTCACTATTTTCAATTTTTAATTGTCTCAAGATTTTCCTTCCCCTTTTTTTCTATATCTTCTATTTCTCCAGTTTTCATAGAGAACAAACATTCTGAGGCATACAGTCCTTCTGGTCTGATTACTGTGTTGTAGTGTTTGATTTTAGTTTTCTTTGATAGATTCTTCTTATTGTATGTATCTTTAGTCAATTGGTATGCTAGTTCTAGTTTTCTTGCTCTTGATATATTTTCTTCCTTATCAAGCCCATTAATCTGAATTACTTCACTTAGATATTAACATTTATTGACCTTGTTAATTTTTCCGTACTCTATGTTTAGTACTGTGGTGAATCCCTAACATTGGTCATGAATTTAGTCTCCTCAAAAGAGATCTGAAGTCCAACTTTTCCTGCTATATCTTTCAGAAAGTTGATTTGTTCGAGTGCCGTTTCTATACTTTCAGAAAGAACCGCTATGTCATTAGCGAAGGCCAAACAGATTATCCTAACCCATTTGTGCTTTTCAACATAAAATTATCTCATGGTCAATTCCCCTTTCCTTGAGTTTCTCTTCCCATACTCCTATTACCTTCTCCAAAACGCAATTGAAAAGAATTGGGGAAAGCCCATCTCTCTGCCTGGCACCAGTTTTTATTTTAAAATTTTACTTTTGAATTTGTTACAATAATAATATCCATCATCGAAGTATTGAAGAAAGAGAACTGAATTGAGTAAAGAGTAGGAAGTAATTAATTTTGTTGAAAGTAAGAGCTGTGCGGCTTGCAGTGTTAGAGGTAGTCAGGGGGACAACTACAAACAACACGCCGTTAATTAGTTAATTAGAAGCTCATAGTCTCTGATGATACGGTTTTCCACGAGTGAAATACGTAGCTGTCACCAAAACAAACAACATTGTAAAAGTGATAACATATATAAATGATCCAGACAAATTACCTCACTGCACAGAAATCCGCATTTAGCAAACTGCACACAATCATAGCTCATGTGAAACATATTCTGATGAAAATATTTTTTCTACGGTTTGTCGAAACACTGCGGACTAATTACATTGTGTTTCAGGAACATCTGAGGCTATTGCAGCGAGGTCTATCTGTTACTGGGTGTAATTATCCCGTAGTTGGTCTTTAAACGATTATTGTGTTTTAAAAACATATATCACACTGGCTTATTCTACTCTACCGTGAGGCCTGGACACTCCCCAAAGATGAAGAATGAAATCTAATGAACGCCAACTTGCGATTTATGAGAAGAATAGCTGGTTACATACTGTCGGACAGAAAAAGATCAGATGTCATCATTAAGGAACTCAAAGTTAAACCAGTTACCGAAACTATGCAAAACTACAGAACATCTTGAACACTCCATGTAGGCCTACTACGGATGAAGGCAGACCGAATCCCACGAAAAATCGTCAAATATCAGCCAAAAGGCAAGAGAGATTAGGAATACCAGCAGGAGGATGAACTGAGAAAACAGGAAGAAGTAGTATTGGTTAGGAAGAAGAAATGTTTTAAAAATCGATAAATAGCTACAAATTCCGAAGTTACCACGCGCATCTGCAGCCGGCTGATACATTGGCACACGCAGTTGCTTGCCGTCATAGCTTGATTACTGCAATTCTTGTTTGCTGTTCATAGCCTGGTACAGGAGAAACACGTAGGTTGATTCCTCTGATAAGCGGAAAGCGGCATTTGTGCATTTCGTTGCTGTGCGTGTACATACTATTGAAAGCTTTAACGACCCAAAAAGCCGGGATGATGTCTGCTTGTTGTTAAACGTGTTTGCAACGTGATAAAATGTAATCAGATTACCCAAAATTAATAACTCGCTTTTTATCTGACATTTGCGTCAGGCAACTTTTGTTTCAACATTTTTCCGACGTCCGTTGCACTGCCGCCCGGTTTATCGACATTACTCACTGAGTGGCGCTAATGCGGTTGTGAATAACAACAACGTCTGCACGAAGAGGAATTAGCTCCTGCCACAAAGACTGTGTATATTATTTTCAATCTTCTGAAGAAGTAAATTGAGGACAGCTTACAATGACGCTGAATAAAACATTACGTGAGTGTTGTTATTCTTCTTAAAGTATCTGTTATTGGTTTACGGCTGTTGTTCGAGAGGAGGATATTCAGACGTAGCGGGAAGGAAAGCAAGAAACCATTCCGATATTCACTTGCAGCGATTTTGGCGAAATATGGAAACCCGAAATTTGAACGATTTTTATTATAATTATTATTATTATTTACCTTCGGGTTTTTTAGTCTTGTTGACCTCAAGCATTGATTAAAAAACAAGTTTCACTGAACATGCCTTCGATAGTAGCCATTTTACGCTCGATCCTCGTATTTGGCCTTGGTAGCATTGGAGCTAGCTCCCCGTGCCGAAGGTCGCCGGATCGAGTCCGGTCGCGGGCATGGGTGTTTAAATGTCGTTTCTGTAAATGTCATGTCCGTCTTATGGTTTGTATAATTGGTAGCAAAAATGCATACTGGAAGAAACTGAAAGTAATAAATAACCCATTTTCTTTTTTTACTTATGGGTTTATGCCTCGTCGAGTCGAGGTCATTAGAGGCGGGATGGGACTGGGGACAAGGAACGGGAAGGAATTCGGCTATGGCCTTTTTAAAGGAAGCATCCCGGCATTCACCTGGAGTGATTTGGGGAAACCATGGAAAACCCAAATCTGGATGCCCGGACCGGGATTCGAACCGCCGTCCTCCCGAATGCGAGGCCAGAACGTTAACCACTCATCCACCACGCTCGGTCAGACATAATCAGTGTTGAGTTCGCTGTATGGCCACAGAGGCCGAAAGCCAAAAAAACAGTCCTCGCATTCGGAAGGACGCATATTAGTTCACCGGATCGGCCATCCAGATGTCAGTTTTCCATTGTTTCCCAAAATCATCCGGGCTAGTGCCTGGATTGTCCTTGACTAGATTCCTTCCAGTTCTTTGTCCCTCAATCTTTCTAGTCTCTTATGACTTTGAGGTATACGGCCGTAAGACTATAATAAAAGTTACCGGTAGAACAACACAGACTATCCGTTTATTCATTGGCTACTATCATGAGGCAAAATTTAGAAGTTATTTATGCAGTGATTTCCCTCAGCTGCTAAGCATTGCTGGATTGATAGTCGGGTAGCTTAATGAGTAAGTGATTGGAGACCGGTAGGCACCTGGTTCGAATCTCGAATTTGCCTGAGATTTTTAATATGCCCTTAATCCGTCTATCCTCACTGGTAAACTGTTCTTTTCTTTGTGTGAAGTACAATACAACGTTTGTATGTGATTCGGACTGCACGTAAAATTGTAGTCCTCGTAATACCGGTAGAAGCGGATCAAGAGACTTTTCATTTACTTTAGTAACAATCTTAAGAATATTTTCGAGAATATGATTCCTCTATAGTGTTCTAGTGGGGGAGTTGGCACTGCGTTCTTCCGAGGTAATATTTATACTAAGAGAGAAAATGGAAGTGCAGGAATTCGCCTGAAACATCTAACGCTCGGTGCTGGCATTAACTTTCTCTTTGTATAGATTGGTGACGTAATTAGTAGCCCACTATAAAGTAGCGTTCGATATACATTTACAGTCGCGATACCATACATCAGAGAACTTGTTCGGATTATAACGATGAGATTTATCCCACAGTCCTGTCTTGCTTTCCTGCGATTTATAACTATACTAGGAATTAAATAAAATATTCTCTTGTATACAGCTTTTTACGACGCTAGTATGTTGAAAATTATAGTCAATGATAGGAGTGACTGCGGTCTTACTGATATTTCAAGTTTGTAAATTATTAATTACTATCAGTAAATTATTGAAGTATATAACGTTTTGACGACAGTTAATGATGTTCATGTGGGGGTTCTTGCAAATTACTGCCACCCATCTGTTAAAATGTTTCAAACTGCTACATGACAAAGAACTATTGTCAATTGACAGGTGAGGCTAAAACATTTCCTCCGTTTCGCGTATTATCCAAATCTCGTAACTTTTTCTCTTCCTTGAGATAAAAAAAACCATTTGGTGGCGGGCGATTTGAAAACATAGACGATTTAATTATGGAGCAGCGAGTCTCAAGGCATTCTATGCATCCGACAAAAAAAAAAAAAAAAAAAAAAAAAAAAAAAAAAAAAAAAAAAAAAAAAAAAAAAGGTTGGGAAATACTGGCAGAAATGTCTGTTGTGAAGGACAACTTCCTCGTGGACGTCGAAGTCAAGGTCTTTAGAGGCGGGATGGGACTCGGGACAATGAATGGGAAGGAATTCGGGCATGGCATTTTCATGGAAGCATCCCTGCATTCGCCTGGATCAATTTGGGGAAACCATAGAAAACCCAAATCTGGATGCCCGGACCGGGATTCGAACCCTGTGTCCTCCAGAATGCGAGGCCAGAGCGTTACCCGCTCACCCAACACGCTCAGTCTTAAGAATTATAATCTACTTTTTAATACAACACGTTGATTAACTTTCTTCACGATAACATTGTATCGTGCCAAATGAGTTTAACTTTTTGAAGCTCTAAACTGATTTCCGTCAATTTTCCGTTAATTGAGATGCACAGTAAAGCTCTATACGAAATAACACAGTCATAGAAAAGCACCTAGCTATTATGAGGGAGGATACATTTAATTGATACACCTTCACTCTCTCCCTTCTGTGAAATAACTGAGCAACGGAATCGTTTGTAAAAATACCGCTCAGTCTGGATACAAATTAAACGCCATCCTTCAGTGCTATATAGAGAGAGTGAACAGAACGACGTCAAGCCGTATAATTAAATCAGTTCAGGTTTTTAAAACTCCCATTAAAAGAAAGTAAACTGAGAATTACAGGTGCAAGAGAAGCGAAATTGGATCCACTTTGGGATGGAATGCTACAAAGCGGTGGAAACCCGGTAAATTCACCCGTGTTCGGAATCCTATAACAAAAGAACGAACGAACCGGTTGAAACAAAAATATTTGCCCGGAAAGCAAAACAGCGGCCGGCCACTTGGTGGGACTGTACCGGCGGGGCGAGCGGGGTGTTTACCCGCCGCGGTAACAGTATTAGCTGCGCGCAGGATAGCGGCTCTGGTAAAAGCCGCCGAACGTTGATGGAGTCCCGCAAAGTGTGTCGCCCGCTAATAACAAACAGACTCCGCTCTAAACAATACGCCACGAGCCGCCCCGATCCCACGTTGGGTAACGCTTAGCGTGTATGTGGTTAAGAGGAGAGTTTCACACAAACACCTTTCTACATTGCTGCCACTCCATCTGAAATTTTCACACTCTGTTTTGAAACCTGACAATGTGCCTCATCCCTGAGCATAATGACGTATCATGAGACATCGAATTAAAATTAACTCGTAAAAATAATACAGACATCAAGTATCCTTTGAAAACGTGGAAGTAATAATCAACATCAAAGACTTCAAACTAAACACGTAGACATAAAGCGAGAGAGATCATCATGAAAAATGGATTGGGCAAAGACGCTATTCGGGAAACGATACGCAAAACTCGAAAGAGCCTACCAAACTTAGTGAAAGATCTTTGACCTATAACTTCCTCACAATACTAAGAAACGTCATTATGAATCAGCGCTGAAACCAGTACTGTACGCAGCTGAAACCTTGTTTCTGAAAGCTGATAAAGGACTGCTGGGAGAATTGGAGAAGTTAGAGGAATTCTGGGTTCCAACTTCAAGAACGGCGTCCATCAAAGGAAGTCTACAGCAATATAGGCAAAATCACGAAAATAATACGCAAATGATGGGTACGAGTCTATGGTCACCTCGAAGGAATGAACGAAATAGACTGACTAAAATATCTTGAATTTCTTTGATGCAAAACGGTAATGCACTGGTTTGTAAATATCAGAGAAGGCCCTCATTTGTTGGTTTTAAAACCTAAAGATGCTTTCAATATGGATCTCTTTCGGAAGAAGAACGAACAACCCTAAAGAAGACGCAAATCCCCTTGGGCAGAAGAGCGCAAACAGGCCCACTCAAAAGGACTTTTGGGCCCAAAAGAAAATGAAATTCGCCACCAGATGCAGGAAAGCTGACCGTAGCCCAGGTTGACAACAACAAACATTCATTCATACATACAAGCAGACTGTAAAAGACAACCGGAAATGCTTGAATGAACACATGGCTGGAATGAATGAAGAAGGAATAGTTAAAAAAAAAAGAGGCAGTATACTTGTTAGTGGAAAGAGAAAAAGGGGAAAGGCTGTTAAACTTCAGAAGACGAATAAAGAGAGGTACAAAATAACCAAGTTATAGCCTACTAAGAATAAGACAAGAGTACATTTTCTTAACAGAAAGTAAAGAAAGTTAATTAAAAAATGTATGTCTGACTGTATGGTCTAAACACGAATTTTTCTGAAAAAAAATAAAGAAAGAAAAAAGAATATTTGTAGATCGCACAGATAACACAAATTAGCACAGAAGATGCATAAATTTTGATCCGACAAGAAAAACAATAAAAATGAAAAACATAAATAAAAAAAATAATCCATATACAGAAAAACTGGTGAACATTTAAGTATAATTGATTCCACAAAGCAAAATGAGCGAGGTATTGGAGAACTGAGATAAAGTGAATATGATTGATCCAGTTATCTAAAATGCGAAAAATAATACCAATTTCCGTCAATTTCATAATCAACTGTCAGTTATCATATTTTTACAACTATTTTCTGTCTACTTGCCTAAACCAAGATCTAAAGTATCTTCAAGCTCTACAAGAGGAAAAACTGTTGAATATGGTTAGGACAAACTAGTGTATCAGTTTCCACTAAACAGTGAAGCAAAGAAAGAGATAAAACTAACGATGACAGGAGAAAAATTATTTTTTTGGAGATAGATTGTATTCAACGTTCAGTCAAACATATTTCCAAACTTGAGAAAGGCAAAATTGATAGAAAAACTGTAATAGTTAAATGAACCGAGGCTAGTATGTTGCAGTCACTGTGATGTCGTTAATAGGTGGACTCGTGGATGAACGCTCACTGTCGTTGCAATCAATTGTCGTCCTACATGACTGATGTCATGGCTGGGTAGAGCTGTCTTAGCTTCAAGCTGCATCGCAACCCTGCCGTAGGTTGGTGGGATGTTTATCAAGGCACAAAATGAACAGCGCTGGTCCGCGAAAACCCCGTGGGTGAAGGAGGCGAAGCGGAGAGTAGCGATCGAGAGGAGGGAATAAGAACCGGTCCCCCTTATAACTTTACATCCAAACGAAAAATTGTCAACCGGAGTTGGGGTACCGATGGGGGTCGTGCTTGGTGTGTTGCATACCTGGACGGCGCAGAGTTCACGCCTGCATTACCCGACGCAAGAACGCACCTCCGTCCGTCTTTCGCTACGTCCCTGGAAAATGTATCGCTGTGGATAGCCTTTTCAGAACCAACCATTATCACTCGTGGCATTATATATATATACTACTAATAAACACTATTACAATTTTTTTTGCAAAAATAATGATCCATTACATATCTAGGGTAGACTTTGAATTATTAGTGATGGCCAACTTATGCTCAATTTCACGTCTAGACGTACAGAAGTTTTTTAAAATCATTTACCACAAAAATCTAAAAGTTGTCGCTTAGTGTCGCTCGCTCTAATAAGATCAATGAAATATTCTGACTTACAAAGTTTGTGGACACATACGTTAAGATCAGAAAAATTTTAATGGGGAATAATTCATGAATGATGGTATATCGGTTTCCAGCACAGGAATAAAAGAAGCAATATGTCAACATTGTACACGCTTCCATTAGGTATGAATTCATTGTGAGAAATATTTACGATCCGAAAAGGAATGTTTGAATTAATGTTTGAGGTAATTATGTGCAGTCTGTATTTGTTTTCATACCAATATTTTCGTACCTTACTTCCATCTTAAAAAAAACTTGATTAATCAAAAGAAATAATTTTTCTTTCCCAAAAAATCTTTATTTACTTAAAGCGATGCAAACGAGACAGTGAAATTGTTATTAGCCGTTCTAAACACCTTTTAACTGAAGGATTACATAAGGTCATTACAGTATGGAGAACGTTTGCCTGAAAAAAAACCCAAAGAATTGAATTCTGTACTGTGTATCGAACCCGCGTCCTACGTAAGTAGAGAACCACAGAACGTGTGTAATATGAACCACAAACACAAGGGAAAATGCACCAGATGACCGAAATGTCACCATACTAATTCAACTACTTACAAAAATTTAACTTATTTTCTGTTCAGAAATTTCCTAACGTTTTCACTTGCTTTCGCCTTCAAACGCATTTACACTAGAAACGGAACGTGTTATCTTATTGTAATGCATATTTACTGTGAGCTGATCGAAATTCTATACCGAATGATTTATACGATTTCTTGCAGAAAAGATACAGATACCGTACAGTCAACTGCATTAACTGTGGATGCGTATTATTTTTCTGTTTTCATTAGATAAATTAAAGGTTTGTTTTAACGTTTCTGGATGGCGACTGCTTGAAGTGTGGTTACGAAAGGAAATATACATCGTGTTTATGTGCCTCGCTGCTCCTACGGTACAAATTTTGTTCGTCAATTTATCCAAAAGTTATGAGCAACAGGGGCAGATAAAGAGTACAGCCACTGTGCTTGCATTACAAAAGTCAGTGGACGTGTCTGAAAGCAGAATATTTACCAGTATATTGCACGCATATAACACAGAAATTGCTCCTATTAAAGAAAATCGCCAAATAAAAATAATCCGCTGTCGTCACTTACCTCGATCCGAATCGTTTCGTAAACCTCGAATAACTTGAACACAAATCGTCATTCCACTACACCAAACAGCTATGACACACAATTCTATAGCAATAACACAGAATGACACCTTGCACACTGCAGCAGTTGACAGGACGTGGTTGATTGTAGATCATTTCTAAATCGTGGGACTTTAGCAGACTTTGCTTTGGCTGGCGAACAAATAAAGCACTCAATACTTGGAATTCGAGATAAGAGGGGAACAATACAGAAAAACACGGAATATTGTTAAGAACATATGGTGACAGCTTTCGTTGAGTCATTTTACCGACAGAAATTAGTCGATACTTTAATCGGTGGTTCGGTGATCTTGAAGACGTAGCTATTATCTTTGAAATGCAGACAGTGTTGTCGAGGCGGACTCCGGGTGATTGCATTGTATAGTAAGACCTCTCGTTTCGTCAAATATTTTATGATTCTTGTGTTTGGCTTCATTAAACTACCGACCTGCATGTATTTATTGTTTGTTTCAGTTACATGGAAATATATTCCTCCATTAAACAGTTCTCAAAATCTCCATGTAGAGTGTTCTTTAATTTTGATTGTCATTAAACATTAAACAGTTTATCATTAAAATTATAGACTGATATAACTGATTAAGAGAGGCAGCGGGATTTCTTTGTATAATTTTAAAACTGCTGCATCTACGTTTACACGTCACAGATTTATTTACAAAGAACATTCAGAAATCGTAGATCATTATTAACACACACAAAATCTCTTTTTCTGGAGAATAATTTCAGTTTCTCTCAATAGATTAGTTTCAGTCAACGTTATTTTCGATTAAACTTTGAAGCGTACCGGTTAGGTGTACCTTCGTTTATTTTTTAATTTTTATTTTAAGTAAAGTTTACAACGTTTATTATTAAAATTATATAATTAATTAAATAACTAATTAAGGGAGGGAGCTGGATTTCTTTGTATAATTATAAAACCGCTGCATCTACATTTACACAAGTCACAGATTTAATTACAAAGGATATTCAGCAAACATAGATAATATTTAATTAAAAAATTGATTCAATATCTCTCTTTCTGGAGAATAAGTTCTCAGGTCGTCATCGAACTCGCAAACTACACCTTTGGTGAACAGTTTATTTGATTAGCTTATCGTTATTGTTGCGGTGGTAAGTTGTTGCGTCAGGATCTTCTCTGATACATATTACATATGCATTTGATGACGGCAAATAATCGTCACACCATAATTCCACACAATGCCAACAGCGTCTTCAAACTGCGTCCCTCTCCATTGACACACTTGGAAACAAAAAAAGCAAAACCACATTAACACCTCCAACATACCGCGCTGCACTCTCGACAATAGCTGTCTCAAACCACTTAACGCGATCACATTATGTGGTCACGTGATACGGTACCTCTGGATTCTCTCAGCATGTACGAAAAAAAAAGTTACTGTAATTTATTTGTTTTTTATTTTTGCAAAAATAATGATTGATGGCACATCTAGAATTGGCTTTGAATTAGTATGTCAATTTCACGTCTAGAGGTTTCAAAAAGTGTACCACAAAAGTGTACAAATCGTCGCCCTAATTATCCTTCTCACTATTTTTGAAGCGCATGAAGTTTCGTTGATGCAACAACAGTTTTCACAATAGGCAGTTATTTTTAATGTGTGGATGACAAGTTTATGGAATTCTCTTGATAACCGTCTTGCCTACCAAGCTCAGGATAATAATTTGATTAATGTTTTGATTCGTACGTGTTGTAGATCTTTAGCTGTGATGCGGGAATATCTTTCACTACTACTCTTTCCAACGTATGATGAATTCGCCATTAAGACTGAGTCTTTCATAACATCAATATCAACATCTTTATCTCCTTCCTGCACTTTACAGTTCAAGCTTCCTCCCTTAGCATATTTTTCTCGTATATTCATTTTCTCTAGCTGCCCTGTCTTTTGAATTAAGATGGGATTTTAATTGCCACCTTTGATGTTCATTTATTTTATTTTCTTCTTTCCAAAATAATAAATTTCTTGTGTGTTTTAGTATCCATTACTTCTCCCTTTAATCGTTCCCAAATGTCCTGTAGTCTTTTTTTTCCTTTGGTTACTTACCTCTACTGTTTATTCAATTTCTGTAATAATTACACTGATGTTTTCATTTGTAATCTCCATTATTTTGTGTTAGCATTTTTCATTCAGCAATTTCAGAAGTTTCTTTGCTGTTCAAAGTTTTTGGTAATGTTCGTTGCATGATGCCAATGTATTTTAATTGTTCTACCTGGCTATTGAGAACATTCTAGTCTTCCTCAACTTAATTACCTTACGTCTTTATACTTATTCTTGCAATACCAATTTGTGCAATCTTCTATTTCATTTTAGCTCCTTTTAGCTCATACATTTACATTTTTTGTGCTTCGAGTTTATTTTTTTATTGATTTGAATTTCAACCTGCAATTCACAACTACTAGATTTAAAACAGTGGGTGTGGGAGGGGGGGGGTTTGCCTCGTGATTTACTGTGTGCCAACGTCGAGGTCATTTTAGCCGAAAGAGTACTGCAGACAAGGAACGGGAAGGAATTCTGCCATAGCCTTTCTGAATGAACGATACCGGCATTCACCTGGAGTGTTTTCGGGATGGCTGGACGAGGATTGGAATCGAGGACTCCGGAATACCACACCCGGGGGACCGAGCTTGGTGGTGTAACGGCTAGCGTTCTGGCTCGCATTCGGGAGGACGGCGGTTCGAATCCCCGTCCGAGCATCCAGATTTGGGTTTTCCATGGTTTCCCAAATCACTCCAGGCAAATGCCAGGATGCTTCCTTCAAAAGGCCATGGCCGAATTCCTTCCCATTCCGGAAATTATCTCCGTTCAGAGGTATATAAAACTTTCTTACAAGTAAGTATCTTCCTTTAATTTCGGGATGTTTGCGAAAGTGTATTATTTATCCAAAGACAAATATGTCGGTATATACAGTAATTTACATATTGAGGTGCCCGGATCATCTTATTACATCACATAATTGAAGTTAAATGAAATTTCATTGTTGTTTCGCGAAATATTAGGAATATATACTAAGGAGCTGGACACCACACTCTAGTTATGTCTACAATTTTTGACGTGACTAAAGAAAGACAGTGTCACATCAGCTTAAAAGTACGGTCTACTTCTTTTGATGCAAGAAGCTATTTACGCAAAGGTCCACCAGTGTTTGTAGTTAAAAACATTTAAACAGTGCTAAAATATTATTAATAGAATGTGCCCCTTGTTGAAGAAAGCTATGGAGTATGGCTTTGTTTTAATATTCTTTGCGATCTTCAGATCCAAAAATGTATTAATTAATCTTCACAAATCTCAATGAAAATTTCAGACACACTAAGGCCGAGAAAGCAAACAGAACTACTTGAATCTTTCGAGTAAGATGTTTCGATATCCAATACGAAGTGATTGTAAAGTTTCAAGCTATGCATTAATGAAAAACTATAATTCTATTCGGTTCACCGTATATGCCGTAAAAGGCGAAAGTGTCTGAAAACATAGCCGTTTATTAAAATCAATAAGCAACGACATAATAAATAACGTGGCTAGTAATGGAATTGTTGTGTTTTTATTAACAACATAGATACGTATTCGAAACTGTTGATACAAACAAAGATATATTTTCATTTCCCTGAGGATCAAAATAAACACAGACACAATTGCGGTGAATTTACCCGTGCGCTGAGTGCGTCCGCTATATTTGTTTACTGCTTTTAAGCGACGGAAGTGGAGGCGAAACAACAGTGGAAGTGAAACCAGCATCGAACAACATGCACGATGACGTACACTGTTTTCTGCGAGCCGGAGGATAAGCGGTAACGCTCGGCCTAGCATTCGAGAGGACGTCGGTTCAAAACCCCGTCCAGCCATCCTGATTTAGGTGTTACACGGTTTCTCTAAACACTAAAGGCGAAAGTGGGATGGTTCCTTCGGATAGGCTATGACCGAATTCCTTCCCGTTGCTTGAACTCCATCCACTCCCTGCTGTAACGACCTCCATATCAGCGACGCGTAAAGCCCGAAACAAAATAAAAAAAAGGGTTTTCTTACAAATATTTGTCGCAATGGAGTAGCTACGTTAAATTAGGTAAATTGTAACAAGAATTTACTACAGAAATTTTTTGAAATTAAGGCTCCCTATCTGTTGATGAACCAGCGTAATCTGGATTAACGTTACTATACGAATTCTGAATAGCAACAGAGAACTAACTCATTATTCTGTGGTATCCAGTGAAAGACTACACACGTGAGTTGAAATTAACCTGATTCGATTCTGTCTGCAAAAAAGCTTTTTTGTTTGTTTGACTACCTTTTCGTCTGCTTTCTGGAAGTTAGTTTCTCGAGTGACTCAGTGACCTTTCCATATAATAACTTGTGAGTTTGTGTTAATTCTTCTATCAGAAACCCTACTCCAAGGATCATTGGTCATCTTGTGGATTTACTTGTAGACCCTCCGGTTGGACATACAAATATACAATTAGTCGTCTCAAACAGAGAGTGGATTTTGTATAGTATATCTCTTATAACTACTTTACACCAACAGGTTAAGGTCATATGTGAAAATTCCGGCGTTAAGTATTCAGTTTATAAGTATTATTTCCTCCTTTTTGATGTCAAAAATATTTATGTTTCTCTCGTGAGACCTTGGCGTCATAGTAACTGAAGTCACTCTGGGTACCTCAACATTGAGGATAAACAATGTGTGTTGGGACTAGGTCGCCTCTAAAAGCTTTTCTGGCCTCCAGCAATCTGAATGGAGGCCAACAGCACTCGAAATTAGATTTGTTTACCGGCACTAGCGTACACGGTACCACCAAAACTACGCTGTGCACTGTTTCACCGTCGCTTTGATTGCTTACTCACACTGTAAGTATCACCACGTTTTATTCTCGGGTAATTTCTGATACTTCACTATGGTCACCAATCACAGGACATACTGCTTCTTTATGTATGTTTCTAAGATTGTTTCAACAGTCTACATTAAAAATAACAGACACCACATGTGTAAGAAAAGCATATTACCGCTAATATTATTACAATTTTAACTTAGAGTGATAACTGTCATGTTGCACCTACAGAGAGCATAAAATGAATTACACTCAGATACGTATGAACTGTAACTGAGGTAGAAGCACTTCTTGAAATTTAGAACTATTTCACTACCCATACCGCATGTTATTGGTAGAGGTAGCTGTGGTAAGAAGGATAATTGGTTTGAGTCTCGGTAATTGGAGAAATTTTAATCACTCGACTTGGCAAGCAGTGTAGCAAGTTTCTTATTGAGTACCAAACGCCGGAGTTAAATCCATAACCTCTCCACACTGCATATGAAATAAGGTGATACAATACTGCTCGTGGTGATTCGTCTGTGGGTGGTTCGTTTAACTGTCTGCTCTATGTTTTTCTTAAATGCTGGCATTAATGGTCCGGCACCTTCTCTCATCTCTTATCCGTAACAAAAACAATAATTTACAACCAATATACTTACCTTCACAGTCATTCATGCATACAGTAATAGGAAATAAGTTACATCTCCCTGGAACATTGCCGTAAATGGGTTTGTTCCACAATTCATAGAACAGCCTGGCACGGCTTACATTTGAGCTATCAGAAGAAATGAGAATTCTAGGCAATGTTGTGATATACACAAACCCTTGATAGCATTCGTTAAGCGTGTTTTTGAGAGGATAAGGTGCCGCAATAGAAGTTGATATTACGAGTTTTCTTTAAAAAAATAATCAGTTCTTTATTTGGAAAATGGGATCTATAATAGCAGCGTCTTTATGAAACAGTACTATCAAGTCTACATTCGGAGTGATACTGTGTTTATATTCAAGGCAAGTATAAGATATTTTTTATCTTTGGGGCTTTTGCAGATGGTTTCGGCCACCTTATTTTTTTTTTTAAAATTTATTTAATGGTCGATGGCTTGCGCCAATTGGACCAGCTGATATTTACATATTTTTCCTTCAAGAATTTTTCATTTTTCATTTTTCATCTTGGTTACACTATAACATCTTTCTTACATTTTACATGTCTTTATTGTGTATTATTTTATCTTAGATTACAGACTGATAAATATTAATTCGTTTGTTAACGACGTAATGGAGGCTTTAGCTACTTTTACGTAAATACAATTTATATTTGTAATAATCGATGTGAGTAGGTTAGTGATGGATCGTCTGGTGAAATTGCGAGTTTAGTGTTTGGTGTCATGAATTTGATTTAATCCTCATTTTGTAATAGTAATACTTAGAAACTTATAGAGGAGCGGGTATTTGTACACTTATATGACCTCTTTTTATTGGGGGGAGGGGGGTGATTTTGAAACTTGGATTGGGTGGGTGACTTGTTTATTTTGACTTTATTTCTAGAATGACGTGCCTTTGTTGAAGTGGTAGGGGATTTCGGGGTGGTTTAGTTCCTTATTGATTTGTTATTGGAAATTATTATTATTATTTTTGAATTTATAAGATTTCCTCATTCGCTTTATCATGATTTGGTAGTGCGGATTTCTGCATATTTGGCTGTTAAATTTTTATGTTGGTTTGGTGTAGGAATCGGGCTAGCGCCTCGTATACCTCCTGTCTATATGTTCCCAAGAGGGAGATTACTGAAGTTGGAAGGGGTATTTTTAATTTAACTAGGTTTTTATAAATGTTGTCTTGAGAAGCCTTATATTGGCTGCATGCTAATAAGACATGGTTTAAGTCGGCTATTTCTTCATGTTCTTTTGGGCAATAGGGGGAGTTGAGTACCCTATTCTGTGTAAGTGGCTTGGGAAGTTCCCACGACCCATTCTCATACGAACTATGGATGTTTTTTGACTTCTACTAATTTTTTGGGATTCATACACAAGATTTTTGTTGGTAGGTCGAGTTGGATTAATGAGAAATGCCTTCCTCTAACAGTTTGGGTAGAGAACCAATAGTCTGACCATTTCCTCGAGTACTCTGACTTGATGATGGGTAGGATGTCTGTATAGGGCAGCTGAATATAATGTTTTTCTCCGTTCAATATGCTTTCTTTAGCTAATTTGCCGACGGTGTCATTATGTTGTATTGACGCGTGACCCTTAATCCATATTCAGCGTACCTCTTTTCCTTCTATCGTAGCCGAATGCGTTAAGTAGATTATGTCTGATACGATCGTGTTTAGGCCGTTTTGTCGATTCGGGTTTTCCAATTCCCACCTGGTTTTTCGTCCGTACTGGCTACGTCTTGCGCTTCCGTCGTGGCTCTAATCTAACCTTAACATACTACGCGAACAGGAGTGCTGTCATATGTCTTTGAATCGTGTAGGATATGATTTTTATGATAACTGTCAGCTTGTTGCGTAAAATCTATAATTTTTGAGGCCGAAATTTTGAACCATTCCAATATTCGTCTAGATAATTACGGAGAAACAAAGTTAGGACGAGTGCTACGCCTGGCCTGAGATACGTAGCTGGAACTGCTGTACATTCCCTGTTCAGTACAGCGGTATACAACACGTGTGCCAAAATTAGCAAGTAGTGAGAGATGATTAGAGTGAGCTGGAAATGAGGTTAATTCTATTGTTGGTACACTGGTGTGCAGAATTTAGGGACGAGATAGATAAAGTAACACAACGTATTAAATACTCGATGGAAATGAATGAAAGTGTGGGATCATATTGCCTGACGTCTCCCACACGTGCACAGAAAGCTGGCGTTACATGCCGTGAGGTCAGCATGACTGTAGCACCAAATCTGTCTGGGCCGGCAACACGAGGCAGTTGAAACAGGTCAAGACAGTGAGTGTCAATCGGCGAGCTTTACGGTGAACTGTGGTGGTGTTATTCATTACAACATGGCCCAGAGGCAACACGGGGGAAAATCATCGGGAAACTGAAAGAAGGACGAAGTGTGACGAGTGCAGCCCAGAATTTTGGTACTGTTTCAGATGCACGGACAGCATTCCAAACCTCAGACGCTCTACCGGAAGAAGTGGAGATGGTTGAGAACGGTCAACTACAGCAGCAGATAGATGACCGCTAAATTGTGCAACAAGCAAGACAAGTAGCGGGTGCACATTACACAGGACTGCGAGGCACTTCACGGTGGTCTCTTTGCCCGACAACCATTAGGCTGGCCGTCCAGTGGACGCGTATTCGCGCCACAAATGTTCGCGCGAATACGCCAATATTCGTACGAACTGTGCTGACACGAAGACAACCCGTCCACTGAAAGCAGATTCACGCAACTCTGTCGCCAGTTCTCCGTTGTATCCTGCAACTCATTCCATTTCTTCTTGTTGTCCGTGAATATAACAAAAGAAAATGGTAAAACAGTACCTTAATACATATTTATTTACTTTTTAATCAAGAAAATAAACTTAAATTTCTGTGTTTTGGCCCTAGATCGACAAAATTTCCGTTCTTACTTCCTATAATTGACGACACAGTTCACATTCTTTAAATTCATTTTAATCTTGTACCGCATTAGGTATTTAATTTTATCTCGAAGATATACTGGTACAATTAAAATAGTTTTATGTTAAGACAAATATAATTGCTTCAAAAAGAGACACAAAAATTAAAAAAAAAATCGAAAATGCAATATGTTAAGTAATTTTGTAATTATATCTAAACGAAATCAAACAAAAACTTAATACATAATACTGCCTGCTGCTACCCACGACTTCGTACGCGTGGACTTGGAGTTTCATTTCCAGAATTGGACATAGAAAGCTGTTAGTAACGTAAGATTTGTACCAAACAACACCGAGTCGGTATAACATGACAAGAAAGCCATTACTATATCATTCAACGTCAAACCTGTCTCATGAAGAAAATCAATTTCCAACATATTTAAAAACAGAAAAACGAACGATGGTGCGGGGATGTGAGGGAGGGGGTGGTTTAACTGAGGGCAGCTTTATTTCAGCTTGGTCTTTTCTTCTTTCTTCAGTATGAGTATCAGATTCTTGGCTTCTAACATCAGCTGTTCGTGCTCTTGTATAGCTACAGCTTAGGCCAGGTTTACGCCCGCAACGCATGTCAAAAAAAAGCAGACAAAATAAACTGGTGCCAGAAACTTTTAGGCAGACACAAAGTAATATTACAGTGCAGAGAAAATCTATATCTATACTAAATAATAAGTTTTGTCTCTAAACGAATTTTACTAACAAATCATACACTAACAGACTGCGCAAGAATCACAGTTTGAGCAACCGACGTAACATTACAGACTAACACACGCATACGTCTGTCTGTCACCATTCGATAAGTTCTAAAAATTTCGTGACTAAAACTGTTATTTATACCGAAAAAAAGTCCTGTGTTCTTCCTACAGATACAAAGTATTTCCTTGTCAAATTCCATCAATATCGGTATAGCCATTTAGTTGTCAAAACGTAACAAAAAGACAGAGACGTACTTCCACATTTATAATATTATTAGTGCAGATCACACAAACACTTACTGCGAGAGAAACAACGTCTGAGGGATCAATATAGCGTAAAACGTGTACACGTACGGCATTGTTAGACCACCTACGATTTGTCAAGCATTGTACCCCTAAATTTATAGTATCTACAGTTTAATATGGAATCCGAACAACTGACTGTCCAGGCGTGGTTCATACGATCTAAAACAATTTTAAAAAATCTTTGCTTCCATAGGGATTTGCAACGGAGACCACGCTCCAAACATCAGTTGGCTAGCGCATTAACCACTGAGCTACCAAGCCGCTATGCCGGAAGGTACTACAAAGACGTTCACATCCTATACGCCTGTCTATCACCATTCAGTAATTTTCCAAAATTAGATGACTGTATGTATTATTTATAGAGAAAAAAGTATCTTATGTCCATCATAATGCCAAATAGAATCTCCTTGTCAAATTTCATCACAATCGGATTAGCCGTTTAGCCCAAGAAACGTAACAAACAGACAGACAGACAGAGTTAATTTCGCATTTATAGTATTAGTATAGATACGTTCTGTTAAGAATTAAATATTAGTCGCAACTAGTTACAATCCGCATAGTAAATTGAATTTGTGTTTGAGAAAGAAGCGAAGAAATCGATCGCAAATTTGTATAATTATTCCATGGATGTGTTGTGTTTTGATGGATTAAAATGGTTTAAATGAACTGAAACACTGTAGTGAAAGTAGGCCTATTAAAAGCAAGCGAGTGAATGGAATATTAGAGGACCGTAATTAAAAATGTTATGTGGGGGCATAAGGTTTTGAATGAGATTTTGAACGTTTAGAAATATTTGGTTTCTTAAATATGCTGTTGTGTGCTTATATATATTTCCTATTTTCATTTTAAAAGTTTCTTAATGATTTCAAGTATTTTTGTGTAAGTTTTAATTGTTTTTTTACGACTAGTATTGTTTCTGTTATTGTTGGAAATAGAAAAAGGTCTGTCAGCACCTTTATATTCTCAATATCTATCGCGTGAAGCGCGTGTTCGCGCGTCCAAATCCAAACAATTTCGCATCTCATCGTCCTCGCTTACGTTCGCGCGACTCAAGCGCTCACAATGGACGACATAACATTCCTTGTGTTTGGATTGCAGCGATCTGTTCGCGCGTATTTAGACGTACTATCGCGAGCATCTATCGCGAGCATCTTTCGCGCGAATACGCGTCCACTGGACGGCCAGCATTACGATTGTGCTCTATTGACCAGCGCATCGGTGGCATTGTTTGTGATAGTGCTGAGAGCATCGGGACTGGACCGACGAATGGTAGGATCGCGTGCTCGTCTCAGATGAGAACAGTTTCAGTGTGTGTAGTGGTTCTGGACGTACCCTCATCTGGAGAGAGGAGTGCCCAGGAACATTGTCGAACAAGATCGTATTGATGGTCCAAGTGTTACGGTGTGGGAAGGCGTAATGTCGAATCGCCTTACCAACCTCCAAAACTTTGAACGTGGTACACTCATCGGGTAACGCTATTCTGACACTGCGATCATTCCCCATGAGCGTTATTTTTTTCAGGGGTGCTTTCGGCGCTGACTTCACTTTTATGGATGAAAATACGCGATCGCATTGAACAGTGCAGATGGAGGAGCTCCTGGAACGAGAGGATATTCGATGAATGGACTGGCCTGTCCGTTCCCCCGACTTAAATCCCATCGATCACGTGTGTGATGCATTGGAGAGAGTTATTACAGCAACTCATGCAACAGCAACCATCTAATCACTCTGGTGGACGAGTAGAACGCCCCACCGTGAGAACTCCTCTCCAAACTTGTAGCAAGCATCGAAGCACATTGCACAGCACGCGTTGCTGTTCGTGTTGCTGATTGTAATGTCCATGGGACCATCAAGAGTCGCAGTGAGTTCATCGTCGTTTATTGTCTCTGTATGAAAGTGTCATTTCGTTTTGTCTCGTCGCGTATTTCTTTCAGTTGCCTCTACTGTAATAGTTTTTAATGTCTATGGTTCAACTTTCATCGATCTAAGATACGTCACAGTGACACAGTATGCAAATCTTACATTCGTCCTTAAGTTTTTCACACCAGTGGATTTTCAGAAAGTTACGTATGTGATTACGCCAATTAGAAAGAAATGGTCTCCTGCCATCAGCGCACTTGATAATTTTTAATCCCTGGATTACTCCAAGACGTGCAACGAAGTCCGTAGGTAAGCAGTGTGTCAGTGCGTTGTAGATACTAAGTCGTAGAATGTTGGCTTGTGACCCTGAGGAATCCGCGAAAGGAAATCGTAAAATGTTTGAAGACACAACAACTGAGTGGTCATCACCTTTTCCGTCAATATTTGTTGACGGTTCTTACTTCACATTGCCTCAGGGACTCTCACGCTTTTAATGTCCTCTGCAAACTTTGCTACAGAACTGTGCCGTGCAAGAGAGTCACAGTCTCTAGCAGGAAGGCTGGGAGGCGAAAATAAAATAATATTGAGAGTAGCACCTTATTTCACCTAATGCAGAAGCCGTCTATTGTATCGATTTTTCCAGAAAACTGCAATATCCAGATCGTACTATCTGACATACAAACGAGCGTTAGCTATTTTTCAAAGCCATAAATGATATGAATCTAGGGAAAACTCCTGGCTTCAATAGCTTTAATGAAGAGTATCTACGAAGATGAGTAAAATACGCAAATCGCGACAAGTGAAATTCCTCACAGACAGACTATTAACTGGTAAAATACCGCACCATCTCAAAAGATACAAAATTATTGCGGCCTTAAAGTGTGGTAGAGACAGATCCTAAAGACATCTTTCAACGACCCTTTAAGGCATACTCTACTAAATTATTGAAAAGAATACAACAGAATAAACCAAAAATTCCTTCAGAACAACGTGGCTTTCGTCCCTATAGAAGATGCTCTGACAAGTCCTTCGCTTAGGAACATAAATAGAGGTTGGTTTGCATTGACATATAAAAACACCATTTTGTTAACTGACTTAACAGTAATGTATAGCACAGTCCCGAGGCAAGGAATAATCTGCAAGTTTCTCCTAGTAATTTAATGCCGAAATCTCGTGAACCTGTGCTGAACAACAATTCATGTCAGACAGTAATTTGGATTGGAACGCTAAGTATTGGATCGTGCAGACTAAAATTTGGAAGCGATAATGATTACACAGCCTACCACACTCAAATCGTTCTCACGTATGAGATATTACTCGTGTAACACTTCTTTCTCGAGTGCGGGCTTCTAACGACGGCAAGTATGACGGAGATTATGTGCATTCACCTGAATAAAAAATTTGTTAAGAGACAACTAAAAATTTATTTCCTTTAAGGAATGTATGAGAGTCACTTTACATGGAGCTCTGAGCTAGAGAGGATACCCAAGAAACATAACTGCGAAACGTCGTACTAGAAAGAACCTTAAATAAAAAATGCGCTCCAGGTATCTGCTGTGAGTCTGGCATAGTCTACAGGTGAATATTGTATCAATGCATCATTTTAGCTACAATCAAAACCATTCTATTGTGGTTGTTGATTTCTTCTTGATTATTTGAACACAGTAGCCCATTCAGTTACTAGCGACGGCTCCAGGTGTAATAGGGCGAAACAGACTTCACTTTGGGTAGCCCCCATTACAACAGCCTCCAATCTAGTTCATAATCAGCAAGTCGTCACCCAGAGTTGGAGGAGAGAATGGAAGAATCCTCACCAACATAATCAAGAAATCTCTCTGAAAAATCACCAATTTTTTATCTTCCCAGAAGAACGTGGACCAGTCTAAACCGAACTAGGACTAACCATGGCTGTTATGCTGACTCACTATAAAAATGGAACCACAAACAATCCACCCCATAATGCAAGACTGTCTCTTAAGGACTTTCTCTGAATCATTGATTAATTTCATCAATACGACGGATTATGTTTGTCGATTAGATATTTGTAACAGTCACTCTATTTTGCTGTGATATAATTATTTACGATTTTCCTGTTTTATCGTAATTTGTAAATGCGTTATTGGATAATTAAATCGTCGTGTTTCCAATACTTCTGTTTTCCTTTGATCAATTGTTCCCACAGACTCCGCAAAGCACTGTTTTACATGTTTTCATTTATACAATGTTTTTTCTCGTTTTAGATCATATGTTGGTACCAGATAGTTTCTCTCTTTAAAACATATCCTTTTAATAATTGTAATACACACTTTTTATCGTTTTCATCTCGATAGTCGTTTGTAAACGTACTTCGTAGAAGACAGAACGTCCATACTACATTTTTCCTGATTTGATTATTAACCCAGTCTTACCACTTTTGCTGCCATTCATACCCTTTCTCTCAATTTTTTCATATTTACTGAAGATTCACATCGAATATTTGTTCTTCCTACATTGCCTTATTCTTTCTCTTCTAACAGGACAAACATCATTATCAAATCTAAATGTACTGGTTCTTATAACTTGAGTCATTACTCCATACACAATTTTTTTCTTTCTTTTCCTTGATTAGGTCCTCGGAATGAAAGCTGCGTGTAAATAATTATATTCTACACCCTCGCCTTAGACCCTTTCTAAGTGTTTCTTGTCTCTCAAGACTCAGTACCTTTATTGTTGATTCTTGTACAGGATTTTTTTTATTTTTATTTTATTTTTTTCGATCCTACCTACTAAGGACCCGTGTCACCGCCTACACAGGTGGCCAGTGATAATCTTGAGAGGGGAGTGGTAGGGGGGGGGGGGATCTATGTCCTGCCAGAATTCAAATCGGGTTTGTGGACCCTGTTAACTTAACCCATAAAAAGAAAGTTTGTGTTGTCTACTGTCTGCCCACCTGTAACTTTTTGTGTTCTGTATGATAAGTGATTTTTGTTTACGAAGTATGTAATTTATGAGGCGGAGATTAAGGACAGTCCCAGCATTCGCCTAGGCACGTTGGGTACCAGGAGTCGAACCTGTCCCAGTGGGGGGGGGGGGGGTGCCTTAATGCATTCAGCCGCAGTGACAGGTCTCTGCACAGATGATGATTTTACATTCTTCGTTCTCTTCGTTATAGGCCAAATTGTTTATTTTTTTTTAATGATTTAAAATATCATACCCCATTCTATATTACAAAAATATTTTACATATCTCATTAAAAACTGAAAAAGAAGACTTCGTAAATTTCATTCATTTTTTTTCTTGCTGTTATTGAGTCAATATTATTCAAATAAAAATCAGATAGATTCAACCAAAGTGATAGATATATAATAGCCTATCAGGTTCTTGGTGGTTTAATTAACTAAGTAATCCACCATAAAGTTCAGTTTAACATTTTTTGTTTATTTTCAAAATAACGTCAGCGATATTGTTTACATGCAAAGATGCAATATCCAGAGATACTACTGACGCAATCTTTGGCAGTTCCAAAGTCAATCTGTATAAAACTAACTGTAAACTAACTAACTCTGTCCTTCTGCTGATTTCTTTATATAGGCTCTGTCGAAATTTCTGGAATTCTTCAAAAGCTTCCGCGAGATGTTTCTTGAACATTAACTATTACTCAAAAAATTAAACATATTAAAACAATCAGGAAATAGTACTTAATCATTTAACATCATTACAAAACAGTCAGAAATGGAAATTAAAGATATTTGAAAACAAAATTATTTACAGAAATCATTTTAAACTGTAGAAAATTGTCCTGTAGACATCGTAACTTGCATTAATACTTGTAATTGTACACATTTAAGCAATTCTCTTGCACAATTCTGTTCTTAAACATATTAAATGGCCTTTAAATAATTTCTTCTCATCAAATAAAGTCTATATACACTGATTTACAAGAAATTGCAAAAAAAACATAACAAGATCATATTCAAGCAAACTTTAGCTCACTACAGATATTTCATTAAATACAATTCTATGTAAACTTCAGGTATGAAGGCTGTTACAAGCCGCTCTAATGAAACGAGAACAGGTGTTAAAATGTGTACACGCAGATCAAACAGAACAAACGCTTTTTAAAAATCTAAATCAAAATCGAAGATGCAATTGTGATACCTGCCACTTGTCTTTAAAATTTTCTAGTGTTTTGGGTCTAGTCATTAAGATAAATGTTTTCATTAATTTATTTACATTTTTTGGTTATTAACTTCACGTGTGTTAGATGTCCCTCACCTTCCTCAAAACACAAAAAGCTACAACCGATTGCATTACTGGCTCAAACATTTAACATGCAATTACCACTATTGGCCAAATAAATAGTTTTTAAAAGTGTTTGTAGCTTTCAAGAATGATGAAAAAGATGCCGGTTTTTACTTCCTTATTCAATCTTGCTCAAACCACACAGATACTATAAAAACAGATACGAAAGCGCGAAAGGAAAGGGTTTTGCGCCTTGGAAAAAAGGAGGTCATTAAAGTCGAGGGAAAGGAACTGGAAGGAATTCGGATATGGTCCTTTTCAAATAACCTTCATGGCATTGGCCTAAAGTGTTTTCTAGAAACGATGGTAAGCAAAAATCTGGATGGGCGGATGGGTATTTTAACCCACGACCTCCCGATTCATCCAGGTTCGGTCCATTGTTTGGTTCTGGACGCAAAACATAGGAAATAATCTGCTTGGCACTCCCCCACCCTCCCATCACCGCATGTTGAGCTTTATCTTCTTCTTCTTCTTTTTTTTTTTTTTTTTTTTTTTTTTTTACTTGTGGCTTTACGCCTTGTCGACGTCGAGGTCATTAAAGGTGGGATAGGAATGGATAAAAGGAAAGGGAAGGAATTCGGCCATTGCCTTTTGAAGGAATCATCCCGGCATTTGCCTGGAGTGATTCCGGTAAACCATGGAAACCCAAAATTTAGATGCCTGGACGGATATTCGAACCCGCGTCCTCCCGAATGCGAGGCCAGAGCGTTAACCGCTCACCCACCACGCTCGGTTTCAACTTTCAATATCCCACCGGCGTGTCAAGATCTGGTTCTGCCTATGGGTGATTTCCGAGAACACTTTCGATTAATCGTGTTGCACGATGACGTAACTGCAGACTGCAAGCAAACGTTTTTTAGATTTTTTAAGCCGTGCAGCGTTTGTTTCCTGTTAGCTGTTGTCCCCACAACAGGTGTCCCGTGTCCCCTCGGATGACCGGGCTACTCCGCACTCTGCCATTGTTCCCAGCCCCGCAGCGCAGAGCCGGGGAGAGATTTTTTTTCGTATGGTAATCTGGCCCTCGAGCCGCTCCCCTCCCAGCTTGAAGAGCAATCAAGGGCTGCCCGGCTCAGCAACAGGTTAGCGCAGTCTCGCAGGCGCATCACAATACACTCAGCACGGGATGGGGGATTTTCACTGCTAATGGAGACCTTCGTATGTACGGACTAGGTCTTATGACGGTTACTGTTGCAGTGATTAAATATTTATCCTAGGAGAAGTCGTCAAATATTAGGAGCCCATTCATTTATCTCGTCATCTGCTAGTAAATCAACTCTTCCACACTTGTTAATTACACAAAATTTATTGCCCCTGCGGATGTTTTCGATTTGAAGAGCTATTTTAACCATGTACTCAGCAACACTGTAATGCTCTGAAACTAATTTATCATCGACTTTCAAGACAATCTACAAATAAATATATTCCTTCAAATTCTTTTTGTTTTTTTTTTTTGTTTTGTTTTTTTGTTTTTGTTTTTGCTTATGGCTGTACGCCTCGTCGACATCGAGGTCATTAGAGGCGAGGTGGGACTGGGGACAATGGACGGGAAGGGATTCGGCCATGGCCTTTTTGAAGGAAGCATCCCGGCCTGGAATGATTTGGAGAAACAATGGAAAACCCAAATCTGGATGCCCGGACGGGGATTCTAAACAGACGTCCTCCCGAATGCGAGGCCAGAGCGTTAACCGCTCATCCATCACGCTTCGTCCGCAGCTTTACCGACTGTTGCTTCACTCCTCCGCCATTATTCAAACACTCTTCCCACCTCTCTATGTCCAGAGATACTTATAACTATTACTACGGATGAATATGATAAAAGGAGATATTACAATATTTATTTAATTATGTAAGCGTGGTTCTCAACCCGAAGGTTGGTTGGACCCTCCCCCAAGAAGCATACTAAGCCTGGTAGGACGGCCAGTTCATTTTCTCCTTACTTAACATAACCCGGTAATGCTACCAGGTTAAGGGTAACCCGTGGTTTAATGAGGAATCCGAGCCACCGAAACGTTCTGGTTTAATTCACATTACACAGCAAGCTGTGCCAGAGGTGAAGGTCGGTTGATGTTCTTTGAAAATCCCCGCCGGGACAGGTATTTGAACCGGGAACCTTTCGATCTTACATAAAACCAATTAAATAAATAATTTGTTGTATGTGATCTTGTCACAACCTTAATGACCTGGAGAAAAAGGTTGATATTTACACTAGTTTACAGGAAACTTGACGTCAATTATCTAACTTTTCTCATCGTTCTCCATGCATACACGAACTATAATAAAATTAGTATGTGAATGGAGACTTTCCCGGCGTATTGATGCAATAAACGTTTCACGAGAGTCTAGCCGGATAGAGTCATAGAATGACGACGTTTCAACAACCTGCTCGGTTGTCTTCATCAGGTCTATTTTTAGATATTACTTCTTGAAATCACAAAACAGACTGGCTTAGTTGCCGACAAAAAGTCTAAGGTCGTGTATTGAAGATTGCCAGGACGCCAAAATTAACGTTGTGCCCCGTTGGCAGTGATTTAGCATCATACCAAGACGGATCATTTCCAGCGTCCTCTGAGTATAAAGCATTGGTTATTTGGTTTTCGGATGGTGTCCTACCTTTTGAGTCAAATAGCGGTATCCCGTTTTTAACTTGTTAGCTATGGTCTTAGAAGATATTCCCTGTCCAGATTCTCATAGCCTGATCTAATGGGTGCTGACATGCTAGAGCGTATCGTAAAATTATCTGTGTGAATGAAATGCTGTAAGAAGTTAAATGATACACTTTGAGCTAACGTCTTCTCCATGAAGTCGCTATTACATTTGTAAATTTAAAGTCTTCAACTATATGTTTGTGCAATGTCTTTTTGTTCTTCCTGCTCTAATCATTATATGAAACATTGTAGCCTTCTGTTTTATTCCATTGCAGACATTATTAATAACTATCGGCTATTACAAAACAGAGTTAATCGATAGTTTTTTAATTTACGAAATCATGCTCGAAATAATCAGTGCTTATGGTAATGAAATTACATTCTGGTATCTCTCTAAGTGCGAAGCGATAAATAAAACTTCATTATTAACTCATCGCAATGACAAAACTAACGAACTTGGCGGTTGAGCAGAAGCGTTTGGAAGGGCATTGGTTCTAACCAAAATCCGATTTCTGGACTGAATGTTATCAAAAATTACACCACAGTAATACGGATAATTTGGTTACAGTACCACCTGTAACAGAGCAGTGTGATTTAACAGAGACTTGACTATGACGACAGGCTTTTCAAAGCTCAATTGTAGCTTTCCACTTGGCAATAAATGCCGTTATACCCTGTCCACTCACAACTGGCGGCTCGTGGTCACGTTCTCTTGGCCCCGCTTCTCACCTCACAACCCAATCCCATTCATACTTCTGTGGGCTAACCGCTGAGTCCAAGTAAGCGGCTGGTAAATTTCCACTTCGCATGGAGGGGGAAGGGCAGTGGAGAGGGGATAAATCAGACTGACCTTGAGTCGCCTCTGTTAACTGTACGGGCTATCTGCACATAATTTCCACTGCCGCACTCTTCATTTTTTTTTTTTTTTTTTTTTTTTTTTTAGTGCTAGAAATTAGCCCACAGGGTCCTAGTTTTTTATGCGATTGCCTCTTTAACGTCTGCAAACGGTACTTTCTTAGACATCCCCCTCGAGTCAGCCAGTCAGCCATTCTTGGGTTAAGCCTCCAATAGGCCTTCCTATGTGTGGTCAGACATTAGTTCTGTGCAAAATTGGTTTCTGCAAAATGGGAATGCGGATAAAGCTGGGGACTGCCAAAGTTTCCTGTGAATTATATGAAACGGCAGCCGGGGCGTTCAGTCCTTCTTGGAAAGACGTGCTGCGTTTCACATTACTGAGAGCATTCGTGCGAGTCTTCAGTCACGTACGAAATGCTTATCGTTTGAAACTGAGACGGATGAATCATCGGTTAAAATTTCATAACATCACCCAACAGTACTGCATATGGAATGGTCACACATTTGTAAATCAGTTTCCTTAGTCAAGTTAAAAAAAGATAAGTTACAGTTCCTCATACAAGTTGTTACAAGGGGGAGAAAATTGAAATTAGTCGTGTTGTATGTTCTGCCTCATTATATTTCTAATATTCCACGTGCCGACTCGTAGGATTGTTCCATCGATTCTTATGACTCTGCCCTGAGCATTTCCCACTCGGGAATGCGGTAGCCTCCGGTTGCCTTCTGTATTCTAATACCATTGATCATTTCTGATACATTAGGGGTCGTTCCCAATCCCAAAGACAAGAGGGTGCTCTAGACCATTCCCCGCTCTTCAATCCGTTGATTAGCAATCGGTAAGTCCTTACTCAGGAAATCATTGTCTCAAAAGCCTTGTCCGTAGATAAGAGCTACACCACGTGAAGTGGAGGGTGACAATTGGTTGCAGGAGGCTGATATAGTCACTCCCAAACATGGTACAAACGTAATGAATAATCCTAATTATTACATTGCGTACAGAGCCAAGTTTCATGTGAATGATGATAACCTCATGACAATTCTACATAACTCTTCCTTTAATGTGCCAAACACATTCTACAACGAGTTACATCTTTAAAATATAAAATCAATTGTGATGTAGAGATTCTTCGAAAAGGAGGCTTACATTGGACAGGATTTAGTAGTATACTTTCAGCGCTTTTTTATTTGTAAATCAGGTTTCATCAACATTATTCTCACTATCAATGTTGTAGAATTAAGTTTTTTTAAAATGTTCTGTTGATTATTATTATTTGCGTATCTGATCAAATAACTAATAAAAGGCCAATGTCTTTCAAGTTGTGACGTCACACACCTGAACTTCGCTGCCAGATTAATAACGACCTGATATTATTACAAAATTGAATTTATGAGCGTTACTTAATAGCAATATTATTCAGAGAAATGAATTGCCAGAACACCGAAGGAAAAGAATATATTTCATATAAATCGACATATTAATTATTAGTTGCTTTTTATTTATATTCGTTCTGTGTAGATGTTTTCTTATACCCTCTGTCCAAAAATACTGCTGTTGCAGCTAAGATATATCTACAACATAACATAATTTTTAAGGCTATGAGCGTTATTTAATAACAGTTCTATTTAGTTAAGAAACTGCAAAGAAATAAATTATCAAAATATTGCGTTCAACATGTCATTATTGACAAGCTTAGAAATTAACTCAGCGACCGCAGCAGCCATGTAAGTAACCCATGAAACATATAAAGAGCTTCAAACTGAGGAAGGTCAGAAGGTGGCTCCGATTCTCAACTGCGCTGTATTCACGCAGAATTCTCAACTCAAGGTTGACTGAAATCAGGCCCCAGATTTTCATATTTGTTTAAACATATTGGTACTCCACCCTCACGTGATTCGTTATTTTTCATACTGCGAATGGTTGGTAGGCAATTTCCTCAGTAGTTTGAATATCAGTTCCTTCGCCAACTTCACCGTTCGGGTTTCTCTAGCTTTGATCCCTGTTTCGACTCCTGGAATTTGGTTTATGCGCCACTTATTGACGTCTGTGTAAAAGTGGGTTCCCACGGCGCGCTACCTCAGCCGAAGTATTTGGATCAGCACGCGCCACAGGATAGACCTCGCCGCCTCCCCACCACCTTGCCTAGTGCCGTTTCAGCTACTCGGGCGTGTGATGTTTACCGACTGGGCGACGGATAGAGGCCAGCAAAGGCGAGGCTCTTCCCACGGCCCGCTCCTTGGTCCCGGCCGGCAAATGCGCGGTTGTGGGAAGCCAGCTTAACACGGCACGAGGCTCGGATTCAACCGCTGAAGCTGTCTCTGTTTCCCATCGGATAGGAGAAAAGACTATGTAGTGGAGTCCATTTTAGATGTCCTGTTTCCTCCCATTTGGTTTTGTCAACTGTGTCTTTCATCTGCTACGTATTTTTGGAGGCGAACCGAAGTGCCACAGCGTACATGCATGAAAGCGCCTGTAACGTTCCTACTTTCATTCCTTTTGAATGTTACCTACTTTTTAGTTATTTAATGCATTACACATACACGCTACAATTACAATTACTTCATATTGCCACTTATCACTTTGTTTGCATCATCTTCCCAGAGACAATATTCTGCACCGTACGTTATTCACTATCCATTTTCCGACGTGAGCTCCTCAGTAGTATTTTCTAACAATAGTATTTACCTTTACTTGAAAGAAATTAATCATACTCCATCTTTCCTCTTTCTGGTCTACTATTGAACGATTTGTTCACCAACATTAATTAATTCGTTGTTCAATAGACTTCACATTTATTCAACAGCTTCTTATACAACTATGATGCACTCAATTTCTTCCTCGATACATTTTTTCTTCTCGTAGCTTAAAGTACATTTATTTAACATTTTGCAGCTCCAATGACCGTCTTCAAAATGCACCTCTCGCAACAATTTTTTTTTCAACAATGTCTTTTCTTGTCACAATATAATTTCTTTACCATCGTATATCCTATGGACCGCTTCTCTCGTTGATGCTTAAAAAACAATACTATTATTACAATTATTTATACAAAATTATGCATGTAATAAACGTGCATTAATATTTACATATACTCGAGTTGGCGTGATGTTCGCTGCAGGCTGAGGATATTAAAATTCGAGGTTTATAGGTCAGCGTTCTGAGAATGTTATTTTCACTGCACACTTTGCCGTTGATGTTGAAGGATTGCTGCGTGAAGTTGAGTCTACGGTCCAGGACGATATCTGAATATTAAGTGCTGAACTCCGTTGAAATCGATCGCCTCGCCAGATATTGTTCAGATTTCTTCTTACAATCGTTGTTAGGTGTAACAAGCATACCTGGGTCTAACTGATGTTTGATGTCAAATGGTTTACGTCATAACAGTAAGAGAGCCTAACACAGTTTGTTTCAGTTTCATGTCAGCCTCTACGAAGTTCGTGCCTTCTCGTCAACGTAAATAATATGCCTACTGCAACGTTTTGCTAATTGGTTGTTTATGAAAACATTGTAAGAGCTATGACATTGTCTTCGGACAGACGATTCTTCATATTTGGCCATCTGACGTTTTTAAGCATTTTGCTGCTCAGAAAAGCAGCGACCACTGATGTTAGTTGACCGGCTTTCGCAGTGTGGTATACTTTCCTTCGTTTCTATTACTTATAGTTTAGTAAGCCGATGTAAAATCAATGAAGGCTTCGCCAGTGGTTTCCCTTTGTTCGAAACAGAGCTCATTGTGCTGAGTCAGGTGAAAAACCAGACCGCAACCTCATTTGTCACGTCCAAACTTTCCTTCCTGTTGCATGAACTTTTCCTTAGAGATGTTTCTAATGCTATTAGCGGACGGTTCAATATCTTGGAACAGTGGATAGCTGAGAAACAGAGGTGATGGTTCTGGAACTCTTAATGACACTACTTGAATCACACTGATTGTTTGTGGGTATGCGTTAGCAGAGTACAATAACTGTTACTGATTTGTTCCCTCTCATAAAATACTTGCTAGCTACCATTGGTTTTACGTTTTGGGAGATTCAGCTGGCTTGTAGTAATTAACTATTTGCTTATTTCCTTGAGAGTGTCATTTCTAGGCCTTCGAGGTTTAAAACTCTAGGTTATTTTAATAAAATGCATATGCCATCTTTCATCTACAGAATAAAGTGCACCTTAAATTCACTAACTCGTATGTGCAAGCATTTAAATATAAAACTGACAAAATGAAACAATGCGAAACAGCCAAAAACTCATTCAAAATATAAACGTTTACACAACATTCTTAATTACAGTCTTTAAATTAATATTTGCTGCACTTTGATACTTTTAAATGTATTACAACAAGCATTCTGTCCATTTAAAACACTTTCATCCATCGAAAAACCACACCTTCATCATAAAATAGACAAATTTATAATCAGTCACTGCGTATCTCTCTCATGCACGAAGGTAATAAATTTAAGGGATTACAGTTAGTAGAAAGCTTGGTGTTAAGGCAGATAGACCTTTCGTCACATCAATTTCCTGGGAGATTTTCCTATTTATTTTAATGTCGCTTCGACATCAATTATACAGCTGTTAAATTATTTTTATGTAGGTATCAGTGATACCATTATCTCTCATATAAGGTCATAACTTATATAATGGCACTGTATCAAAAGCATTTTGTAAATTAACAAAGACTAGATGTTCGGGCCATCCCCTTCCTACCCGTTTCAGTATAGTATCATCCTGCCTTAAAGCTCTTTACCGATGATCAGGCGAGAGTGGCTAGCGATCCAGATGATGCAAATAATATGTTGAAAAAATTTAAAAAGGAAATCGAAAATTTGAAGATTACCATAAACATTTCAAGGACTGAGTAACTATATGGAAGTGGGATAAAACCTTCCAAGTGACCTCGACATTGGAACGTCTATAGTAAAACATTGCTCATGATTCAAATACCTACGTTTTACAATTTCTTGAAATGGTTAAAGTTTTGAGGATGTACTCAGCAAGATACGACAGGGGAAAAGAGTCATTCATTAGCTTAACTCACTATTGTGGGTCATCAAAATCACAAAAAAGACCAAAACTAGTATACATGGCAGTATAATGGATAGTATTTGTACTTAAGGTTCGCAGACGTGTGAGATAACAAATCGAGATAAAGATAGATTGTTGCCCTTTGAAATGGACTTCTGGAGACGTAGCAGTAGTACCTCAGAATTAGAACATGTTAGAAATGACACAATCAGAGAAAAATGAATGTAGAAAGCGCCATTACAGATGCAGTAGAAGGGAAACACCTCACATGTTCCAGTCATCCTTAGAGAATGGGAGATACCAGATGGCCAAAAAAAAGTATGGGAATTCACACCACCCGAAAGAAAGAAATGAGGTAGACAACCAAAAAGATGGAAGAAGGATGTAGAAGAAGCCATTTTAAACGGAATACTTAGAGAAATAATATTGGACAGACCGAATGCAATTGAAATTGAGAAGCGGGAAACGGAAATATATATATATATATATATATATATATATATACAGGGTGGTCAGAAATTCACTCATCGGCGGGTAAGGGCAGTGTTCGGGACGTTGCACTAACGAAATAAAATCTAGTAAAAGTCGTACCGTTTTTGAGTTATACGCAGCTAAAGTTGGCCAATAAGAGCGTGCGCGGGTGAATTCAAACAGCCTTCCACAGGTGGTGTTGCCAAGCGTACTCGAGGCATGGGACCGCCAAAGAAAACGAAAAGAAAAACTCTCTTCGGAAGTGGGGATCGAACCCGCAAGCTTCAGATTGAGAGTTTGCCGTCTTACCGACTACGCTGCCAAGGTACTAGAATTTCCCTGTTTTTAGAAGCCACTAGGGCGGACTGTTTGTTCGTAATCGGAATTGATCGGTAATCCGTGACATTTTTCGGGAAGTCGGTGGTGGGGCTAAAGGACCATGCCAGAAGTCTCGCAGTCGAACGCAACTTACCGATAAAGACACTGTCATCATGCAACGTCATCAATTTTCGTTTGAAAAGTACGCCGATATGCATTTGGGGTATGGTGCTGCTGGGCAAAACAGGGCCGAAGCAGTTAAGATTTACACGACTCGTTTTCCTAACCGTGTGATTCCATGGGCCAACACTTTTGTGTCGGTTGACAGAAGGTTGGGGGAGACGGGAAGTATTGTTGTCCACAGGCCCGACACCGGACGAAATCGGTTCAGGCGGAGTGTAGGATTTGAAGACAATGTCCTGGAAATGATTGCTGATAATCCGAGGACAAGCTCTAGGGTCATTGCCAACGCATTGCAGGTACGTCCAGTCTAAGTGATCCCTCAAATTCTCCGTTTGAATGCAGCCTTTCAATAGGGTCATTTTTGTTGTTTTATAATTACCAGGGCTCACATGCCACTGTTTTGGACGTCCTTCATGACGAAGGGTTACATCGCTTTCACTTTCAAAAGGTCCAAGATTTAGAGGAAGACGATTTTCCACTTCGAGTTCAGTTCTCACAGTGGTACCTGCAGCAATGTAACGATTATCCAAAGTTTGAATGGAAGGTGCTGTGGACGGATGAGGCGTGCTTTACCAGGGAGGAGTCTTTTAATAGCCGAAACAGCCACATCTGGGATGTCGAAAATCCGCATGTAATTTTTGTCAAGTCATACCAACACAAATTTTTTTTTGTGCCAGTAACTAAAGTATTTTGGTACAAAAATCTAGCAAGCAGATCAACTAATTAAAAAACAATTCCCATAAAAAAATTCTTTTAGCCCCACCACCGACTTCCCGAAAAATGTCGCGGATTACCGATCAATTCCGATTACGAACAAACAGTCCACCCTAGTGGCTTCTAAAAACAAGGAAATTCTAGTGCCTTGGCAGCGTAGTCGGTAAGACGGCAAACTCTCAATCTGAAGGTTGCGGGTTCGATCCCCACTTCCGAAGAGAGATTTTCTTTGGCGGTCCCATGCCTCGAGTACGCTTGGCAACACCGCCTGTGGAAGGCTCAAAAACGGTAAGACTTTTACTAGATTTTTTTTGTATTTATTTCGTTAGTGCAACGTCCTGAACACTGCCCTTACCCGCCGATGAGTGAATTTCTGACCACCCTATATATATACTGATCATCCAAAACATTATGACCATCTGCTTATTAACGTGTTGGTCCATTTTAGGAGCGCAATACAGCAGCCATTCGACGTGGCATGGATTCGAAAAGTCCTTGTTTGGTTTCCAGAGTTGTCTGTCACCAGATGTCAAACCGCAGACCACGCAATTCCCTTAAATTTCGGTGGATGAAGGACGATGAAACCACGACTGGGTGACCAGGTGGAGTACGTCCACGGCTCATCACAGAACGTGGAGGTCGGAGGCGGCGATCTGTGCCAGATCTGACAGCAGAGCACAATGCAAGTGCAGGCACAAGTGTTTCGGAGCACACTCTGCATAGATGCTCCCTACCGTAGCACACGAACAGCCGACCAGCCTCGCCGTTTCCGAGATGCTCGTTCCCAGGTACCGCGCCCACAAACCACCGGCCCGTAATTTAAGGGAATTACGTGACCTGTGCGTAGATATCTGGTGCCAGACAACTCCGGAAACCTAACAAGGACTTTTAGAATCCATACGTGTCGAATCGCTGCTGTACTGCGCTCCAAATATGGTCCAACACACTAATAAGCAGATGGTCATAATGTTTTGGCTGATCAGTATATATGTATATAAACACTATGTTCTGTCCCAGAGGCCACTGTGCTACCGCAGACCAAGTTAGAGGCAGTGGAGGCCAGATATACGGCCCCGCGGTCTCGTTGTAATAACCGAAAGCCATTGAATTCGTCTTGTTCCGTGTCACGCAGACACTTTGCGGGCGGGAGCCACAGAGCTCTAATCCCGTCTCCGCCATTAGCCGGGCCGACAGACAGCGCACGGTCGTAACCCGGCAGACTATGGCGCCGTAAAGGAAGCGCAGTGCAGCGCAGTGGAGGCAGGTGACGTTCCGGGAAAATGAGACACCAGCAGACTTAAACAGGAATAATACATATAGTATAGTAGTAATGCAACTGTTTCCACTGTCCACAATAACTGTAAAGGTGTCTTGGGCTGTACCACGTCAATAAATTGTAGTTTTAAAGAGGACAACAACTTGGTAGCTGTGATTTCTGTAACACCGTCCAGTTAATGAGATAAATGGATGTGGTGTAGCCTACATTTTTCGGCATATGTTGTGGTAGGTTTCGAGACGTTGCTTCGTTGGAAGGAAATAATAACGAAATATGCTGTCCACTCATCACTGAGAGGGTACGAGAAACAGCATTTACAGGAAACATTGCGACATTGGTGAAACCCATGACGTGATTCCAGCGGGGAAGGTATATATAGGCTTAACAAATGTTGAAGGGAGACAGTCATGGCTAGATGTTTATCTTTGGAGTATAGTAGTAATGCAACTGTCAAGTAATGATAATTTACTATCTCTGATTGTCTCTCAACTTAAATTTAACTATTCCAATTTTACCTGTATCATGTGGTTTAGTTGCTTCGAACAGCAGTGTTTTATACAATCTTTTATACTTAAGATGACTTTTAACGTTCGACCTCCTATTATGATTTTACTTTTTCTTCTTCCTTTTTTTTATGAAACAAGAAACGTATACTATACCTGAAATTAATTATATTTCTTCAGGAAAACTGTCAATTTTACAAGCAATACTAAACCACATATTTCTTACAAAAATTCTGGTACACATTGCACTGAACTCAACATAAACCTCAACAACAACGTATTTTTGCTTGGCCGCAGCCGCAACTATATATATATATAAACTCCTCACGTTTAAAGTCAAACTATTTACGTTTTACTTTGGTAGCTACCAATTCAATCTGCTTTGGTCATGTTTTTCTATCCGTCTATATCGTTGTCCTTCATGATGCGTCATCATAAAACCATTATTCGAATCAGTATCCATCCATCTTACGCTATTCTTCTCATCATAATTCATTCCTCTACAGCCATCTTAAAAAAAGTCTTTGGTTTCTCCTTGGCGCCCGGTTTTCTCCTTGCTGTAAAAGATGGTCCCAAGAATAGAATTAGTAATTTGTAAAATTTTATAACAAATTGTAATAATACTAACCTCATATCCCTTCTAATATGACAAGTTGAAGGGAGTGTTCTTGCTAGTCATTTATTCCCAGTTGCTTAATTAATTTAAAATGACGACTAATGCAATTTTTCGTGCCTTATGCTTGTGGTGTCTGCTTTTAAGGAAAGTAATTTCTCGATCAGACTGTTCTACCAATAATTTTTTTATCAAATTTGAATATTATTAATTATTATGAATCTTAAGCTAATCACATGACGTATTACTGGACATAATAGAATCAGTGAAAAAGTGGGTGTACAATTTATTAAAACTTGAGCAAGGTGAAATTTACCCAAACATAAAGTTTATTTTTTTAATATGTTAACAATTACACACACTCGAATGTCTTTGATCTTTAAACAGAGCAATTTGAGATTTCTCAGGGTCGTTTACAGGGTAGAATTGATTGCATAAGCTTTCGTCGCGAACGAAGATTTACCATTTCGCCCGTAGCGAGGTCAGAGGACCCACGCAAACCAGAATAGCACCGTAGGGGTCGTCCACGCAGCCAGCTGTCTAGACTGCCGGGACTTGAAGGCCTCTTCCCCAGGCCGCGTCGTTTTCCCCCGTCTGGTGCAGTGGTCAGGGCTCGGTGAAGGTTACTTGTCGCTGCACCAGATCAGCATCAGAATCAGAATGTCCCTCCATCCGTTCCTCTGCTCCGAGGAAAACTCTGTACCCTTCACACTGCGACGTGGCGTATGACCCTCGGTGAATCACAGCACTGCCCGCGAAGACGATCGCTCCTGGCAGGATCAACAGATAAACAAAAAACACCAAAATGTTAATAAATTGCTGGCGAGCTTCATTATTGGCTGTATCGTCCTCCATCACTCTTCAAGCGCGCCTTTTTGCTGAGAAACGACACTAAAGACTATTTTCGGTCGCCGGCAGTGGCTAACGGCTAAACGTGACCAAATGGAAAGCGAACTTAAGTTAATTTAATTTTAATTTTAATTTAATTGCAATCGAACACATGCTCCGGTGGCAATTTCCCTACACCCCCATCTTCCTCCTATCCTGCACCCACCTAAATTTGCCCTCTACAAATTTTATCTTTAAATTCTTTCAACGTTTTCGGTAAATTATTCTTTATTTCTCTTAGTAACTCATTCCGATCCCTGACACCCTTACCTAAAAAACAGAACCTTCCCACACCCTTGTGCATGAAATCGAGTGCCAGTTTGTGGTCATGGTCATCTTTTCCCTTCCATGCAGGGCCACAAATCCACGGAATGCCCAAGCCAGGTTGAATGTTTAGTAACCTACCGGACGTGTAAATCTGGACGCTTTGTTCTGTCACGTAGCACTGTTTGCGTGAACCATACCGCACCGCCAACATCTCGCAGGTTCTTTACGAGCACTCGGCGGCTAATAACACTGACACTTTGTACTTATTAATTAATTACATACTGTAACAAAAAAGGTTCAGTTTAATCCTGAATTGCTACAAAATTGTGCTCAGTGTGCTTCCTCGTGTCTTACGCAGTAACAAAAAGTGTCAGTTATCATCCTGGTCCAGGTCGCATTTCAACCTAACCACAAACTCCGCTAATATTGCCTCTAGAAAATCAAAGCTACTATCATATGTGAATTGATACATTAACTGTATCGCATGTTAGTGACATCATGTACGGCGTTATATACTTCACCCAAAATCTTTATGATTTTTTATATCTTTCATTTTCGTGATTCAGAACCACATTACAACGTTTAAACGACTGACATAGTTACATGCAGCTGAAATATGACGTCGGTGAAAACAAAGGAAATTAGAAATAAATTACAACTAATGGCATGCCACATAATATTAGTTTTAATCGTGGTCCATACTGTATAGATCGCGGTCTATCTGGAACTACTTTCATTCAAATAAAGTAGGTAATGTGGCCCTCATGAAAACAAATTATTTAAACAACAACAACAATAATACTTAAATTACTTATGCCATTGCTATAACAGCAAATGACAGCTGTCATTCTGGCCCAGTCTAAATTTCAATCTAATCAAAACATCCGCTAACAATGTTGCCCGAAAATTAAACATTTATCTCTTATTTTATCGAATTAATGTACAAACTTTGACAATAAATTTGGCCGCCGCTGAAAAATTCTCACTCTTATTATCCACAATCTGCCATTAATGTCATCCCAGGAAACAGTAACGCAATACTGGCAAGCCAGTATTGCGTTACTGTTTCTTAGGATGACACTGATGTCAGATTGTGCAAAATAAGAGTGATAGAATTTTTCTGCGGCGGCCAAATTTACCGCCAAAGTGTGTACATTGAATAAATATGAATAAATAAAAGCAACTAATAATTAATATGTTAATTTAAACGAAATATCTTACCTTCCTTTCAGTGTTGTGTCAATTCATTTCTTCGTGGCTGCTTATTTAAATACAACTGTTATTAACTAAAGCTCGTAACCTGTACTATTTCTTTGGCGTTGATAATCCCCCAACGAAGGCCGGCCGAGTGACGTCAAAGCGGGATGAACACAGTGACCAAGGTTAGCGTTTTATTAGTATAAGTTCATATTTTTTTTATATATATAGTTGACTTGACATATGTTCTTCACAAGGTTCTTTGAAGATTCATTCGGCTTTTCACTCGTAGTTGGTTTCCAGTGGAGATTGTTGCCAAAACGGAGATGGATAGAGAGTGACACAGTACAGTGTAGTGGTTATGGCCGTCCACAAATTACTGGTGCGGTAAATGCAGTAGGAGGCAGAGAGGCGGCCCCTCCCAGCGCTATGCTGAGCCGAGCTCATCCGCTATTCGACGCGGCGCAGCTGTCAGCGTGGTTATGAGGTTGGCGCGTGTCCCCGGTCGCATACAATATCCCGCCCCCTCGCCGTACACCGCCAAGAATTATGATTCCACGTGAAGACGCCGCCATCTATCTCCGCCCTGCACCCTGCTCTACGCGGCGCCACACGTGGGGAACAGCCGCCCCACACTGAAGTAAACGAGACGGGTGTCATCCACAAAATGACAGAGGTCAGAGAAAACTGCCACAACATCACTGAACGAATGTGCAGTTTTCTCTGTTTACACTAGTGTTTGTAAATAATCTAAATCACTCCATAATTGGAGGGGATGCATAACAGTGGAAAAATAATAAATGATTAAGTCTTCAGAGTTTTCTGTGACCGTACAGTAGGCGCAGAGCCATCAAACGAAGTGGAAACGTGCAAGCAGGTGTCCGTGTGCCTTGCCGACATCAAAGCGAGCAATATCAGCTAATAAGTGCGTTGGTGGGTGGCTGATTGATTGATACCAAGGAAACGGGTTTGTCGTTCCGTGACATTGTGGCTCATACAGCGCACGCTGCAACGACAGTGATGCGTGTGTGTATGTGTAACCAGTGGAAAGAAGAGGGTGGTAGACAGTGACGAGTGGGTACTTGATCACACAGTGTAACAGAAACTCTGGATAACGCCATATTTTCCAAATGGCCGTAACCGATATAACAGCTCCGACCACAATGTTGGCTCGACAGCACTGAAAAGGATTCGACAGTTGGACTGGTGGCACGCATGCCATTGCGTCGACTTCCATTGACCCGAACTCAACAACGCCTCAGACTGTAATGGGTAAAATATAGTGTTTTCGGACGAGTCCAGTTTCAACTTCTATACAGCGATGCCCGCGTACATGTTAGACACTACCGTGGTGAACGCATTTGGGCTGATTGTAATGTTAAGGGGTATATTGGGCGGACGCCGAGTCTGATGGATTGTGGCGCCATTGGCTATACATGCGTTCGCGTCTTCCACGTATTGAGGGCAATCTGAACAGCACTGTTGCATCAGGGAGGTTTGAGAACCCGAGATACTACCCCTACTGCAGGCAGCTCAACATGTTATATTTCAGCAGGGCCATGTGGTCATGAGTGTGAAAGCCTTCTTCGAAGAACAACGGATACCACAGCTTCCCTGGCCAGTACGTTTGCCTGACATGTCACACCTCATGTCTGGGATATAGTTGGTCGGGCGACTTGTTTGTTCTGATCTTCCTGTAACCACTGTCGATGCTTTTGGGTCGCATCTGCATGGTAATGTTTTCCCCAGCGGCATGTCCTGGCTTTTTTTTGTTCCCTGTCACGACGTGTCCAGTCTCCGATTTCAACGCGTGGCGGCTTCACACCTTACATGGTCAAAGTGCATGTAGAATTCAGTAATCATTTGTGTACATGTCCGTAATCTGAGAATTAAATTTGGTGTTGCAATAAAAGGTAAGAAATATCGTCTGGCAATTGACAAGATACGAAGAAAGTCGAGTATAGTACACTTATGACGACATATGTGGAGTAATGTAGGAGCGAGTGGATTACATTGCAGAACGGAAAGATATATATATAAAACATTGATTGATGAGCTCCGTGTTCTTTTGACGGATATTTTGGTTTTTAGTGCGTTACTCCTAGTCTACTGCAATGTCATGAGATACTATACTACATTGTTGACAATAAATGGGCCTTGAGTATTACAGGAAAACCATAGGAATCGACGGGGAAAACAAACTCGTGAAGAAAAGGCTGTAACTTCACCGTTCACACATTTATCACCCGTATGACAAGGTCACGAATTTAACCGTGGTTACGTCTGACCTGTTTGAAAATCAGAAGACGTTCTGTCAACATGAATTCATTGACTAGTACTTTATGACCCAAATTTAAAAAAAAAAAAACGTTTCAATCACTAATATATATTCTAAAGATTTTAAATAGTTGTCTATGTCAATATGAATCTGTGCGCATGCGTTCAGTCTTTTTTCCCCGTCAAGTTACGAACTGTAATTGTCGGTCAATAGCAGTTAATGGTGTCATAAGAAGTGAAGTTACCATTCAGATACTTTCATAGACAGATGAAACTACCAGTACAGATGCGGTATGCAATGGTCGTCTAGAAAAGTCCGTTACCTTGTCGCTATTGCGACCTACAGCAAGCGACAGACATAAGAATAAATTGAATACTTTCTTGAAAATATGAACTCCTTTTTTACATAGTGAAAGCACATGAGCTATGTGCTGCTGCAGGTTGTGAGATATGATATGCACCTTCATCATACCATGTACCACTGACAATGACGTATTAACGTCTCCGAGAAATACGATTATACGTTTTGTCTGATCCGAGTATTGAGTATTACATTTGCCACCATACCTCTGCGAAGCGTCTTTAAGTAATAGTAATCATTCAAATAAAATTATGCTGAGTGCCTAAAGGTACTGTCTTTTGTTATGGCACACGTACGCAGAGCTATTATTCTCTTTTCGGGGCTAATTAAGTTGGGATTACTGAAGAAAAGCAAAGATAAATTAAAAAAAAAACATAGGCTTCACTATGGCAAAAATTTTATGTATAATTTTTAAAATACCTGAAGGACTAAAAATTCTATACAATACTCACAATTAATACTGTTATCTATCTATATCCTGCGTTCCTTCTACTCGATAAAAAAAAAATGTAATTTTGAAATAGTTTCCTGTAAGCAGAAATACTGAACAAAACAATGATGCTTATATTAATAAACAAAATCTTTTAACATACGAATAATTAACAAAGTCTAAATCTGTGAAAATGAGAGATAACATTCGTGAATTGTCGAGAAATGAACTTTGTTAAACGCATTACCATGTTAAACAGAAACATCACCTACTAGCAGTAAATAACGCAACGCATCCATAACAAGGCCAACAGATACATAAGAAATTACCAAATTATATTCAATTTACACTATTTCCAGGGAATTTTAGTAGAGTAGATTAAAAACAAGCAAACTTAAAAAAAAATTCTTTGGGCAGTTCAAAAAATATTAGCTATAATTAATCAAAAACCTCACAAATAACTAACTATAAATAAAATTTCAAAGCTTTGTGAACATATTATTCAACAGGTCAGCACCAGATAAAGGAAAATCTTCCATCCCTCACGTTATTTATTTATTAATCTTAATCTTATTCAATAGATCCTTGCTGAGGAAGTACCTGTGAGATGTGAAACATATCATGATTAACATATATACATATTTCTTCTTTTTTTTTTTTTTTTTTTTTTTTTTTTTTTTTTGCTGTCGTCAGTGTTTCAACTGGTTTGGAGCACTCCTCCATCCTTTCCCATGTTGTGCTAACCTCTTCATCTCTACATATCACTTACAACCCACGTCCTTAAACAAGATGAAAATGTTAAAAACAGAGACAGAAAGATAAATGAACAGAAAATTAAACATTAATTTTTACAACTGAATTTTCAAAAAGGCTAATTAGATACAATTAATTCTTTTGTATAAATTCTTGAATGAAGTAGGAAGAATTTGCCAATAAGATAAACCCTCTGTTTTTTCTCGAAATACATTTTTATTATCTACAAACTGTTTGGAAGTTTACTAAACAGATGTGTCCCACAACAGTTAACTACTCGTTATTCTAATGACAGTGTTTCTAGTATCGAAATCGTATACCTGTGAATTTGATGTAAACAAGTTAAAATATTATAAATTTTTTTTTTTTTTTATTTTATTTTTTTTTTATTATTTTTTTACTAGCTGTTACCCGCAACTTCGTACGCGTGGACTTGGAGTTTCATTGCCAGAATTGGATATAGAAAACTGTTAGTAAGATTTGTCCCAAACAACACCGAGTCGACATAATATGATGGAAAGCCATCATTATATCATCCTAACGTCTAATATGTCTCATGAAGAGAATCAATTTACAACATATTTAAAAACAGAAAAGTAAGCGAAGGTGCGGGGATGTGTGTGTGTGTGTGTGTGGGGGGGGGGGGGGTTAACTGATGGCAGCTTTATTTCAGCTTGGTTTTTTCTTCTTTATTCAACATGAGCATCTGAATCTTATAATCTAATAGCAGCACATTGTCTTCTAGACCTGCACCTTAGGCCAGGTTTACGTCCGCAAGGCATGTCAAAAAGGAAGACAAATTGGTGCCAGAAACTTTTATACAGACACAAATGAATAGTACAGTGCAGAGCAAATTGACTTCTATACTAAATAATAAGTTTTGTTTCTTATCGAAATTTATTAACAAATCAAACACTAACAGACTGCGCGACTGAGCAACCAACGTAACATTACAGACTAACACACGAATCTGTCTGTCTTTCATCATTCGATAAGTTCTTAAAATTTCGTGACTAAAACTGTTATTCATACCGAAAAAATGTCCTGTGTCCGTCCTACACTATTTCATTGTTAAATTCCATCAATATTGATATAGCCATTTAGTCGTCAAAACGTAACAAAAAGACAGAAACTTACTTCCACAATTATAATATAATAGTTGGTACCCACAAATTCGTTCGTGATTGTAAAGTATTCATATTGACAGCTGTAGACATCTAACCACCATAGTGCACAATGGGAGACTCGATACTATTACCACACACAAATACCAGTCTTTTGCGCTATATAGTTCCGGCAGCAAAGTAAAATTTACGGATACACACAAGTCTTTGGATGAAATACGAAAATATTCATGATCGACCAATTTCAAACACCATATCTCACACGCTCCCACAGTTACCGAATTTCGGCCAACGTTGAGATCGATGGGTGACTCTGTGTTACTACCACACAAAAACGCCGGTGATAGTTTTCACTCAAAAGTGATACACCGAGACACATGCGTCTTTGGCTGAAATATGAAATTGCCGCAGGTCGACCATTTTCATCCCCCAAGTCTTCCACACCCCCATAGCTACAGACATCTAACAACCATAGTGCACGACAACAGACACGATTCTACCACCCACATAAACACCAATGCTCTATGCTATGTAGTCGTGGCAGAAACGATAAATCTGCAGAGACACATGCCTTTCGTCGAAATACGAAAATATCCTTGGTCGGCCACTTACAACCACCATATCTAACACAGTACCACAGTTTCTGAAATTCGGCCGCTGTTGTGATCGAAAGGTGACTTCTGTGCTACTACTACACACAAACGCCAGTTATCTGTGATCTATAGTTTTCGCTGAAAAGTGATACACCATGACACTTTTGTCTTTGGCAGAAGTATGAAATTGCCACAGGTCGACCACTTTCAACCCCCATATCTCCCACACCCCCATAGCTACCGACATCTAACAACCATAGTGCACTACATGAGATACGATTCTACTACCAAACACAAACACCAATGCTCTATGCTATGTAGTTGTGGCAGAAAAGTGACATATGCGGAAACAGTCGAAATACGAAAATATCCTTGGTCGGCCACTTGCAACCACCATATCTACCACAGTACCACAGTTTCTGAAAATCGGCCGCTGTTGTGATCGAAAGGTGACTTTCTGCTACTACTACACACAAACGCCAGTTATCTGTGATCTATAGTTTTCGCTGAAAAGTGATACACCATGACACTTTTGTCTTTGGCAGAAGTATGAAATTGCCACAGGTCGACCACTTTCAACCCCCATATTCTCCCACACCCCCATAGCTACCGACATCTAACAACCATAGTGCACTACATGAGATACGATTCTACTACCAAACACAAACACCAATGCTCTATGCTATGTAGTTGTGGCAGAAAAGTGACATATGCGGAAACAGTCGAAATACGAAAATATCCTTGGTCGGCCACTTACAACCACCATATCTACCACAGTACCACAGTTTCTGAAAATCGCCGCTGTTGTGATCGAAAGGTGACTTCTGTGCTACTACTACACACAAACGCCAGTTATCTGTGATCTATAGTTTTCGCTGAAAAGTGATACACCATGACACTTTTGTCTTTGGCAGAAGTATGAAATTGCCACAGGTCGACCACTTTCAACCCCCATATTCTCCCACACCCCCATAGCTACCGACATCTAACAACCATAGTGCACTACGTGAGATACGATTCTACTACCAAACACAAACACCAATGCTCTGTGCTATGTAGTTGTGGCAGAAAAGTGACATATGCGGAAACAGTCGAAATACGAAAATATCCTTGGTCGGCCACTTGCAACCACCATATCTACCACAGTACCACAGTTTCTGAAATCGGCCGCTGTTGTGATCGAAAGGTGACTTTCTGCTACTACTACACACAAACGCCAGTTATCTGTGATCTATAGTTTTCGCTGAAAAGTGATACACCATGACACTTTTGTCTTTAGGCAGAAGTATGAAATTGCCACAGGTCGACCACTTTCAACCCCCATATCTCCCACACCCCCATAGCTACCGACATCTAACAACCATAGTGCACTACATGAGATACGATTCTACTACCAAACACAAACACCAATGCTCTATGCTATGTAGTTGTGGCAGAAAAGTGACATATGCGGAAACAGTCGAAATACGAAAATATCCTTGGTCGGCCACTTACAACCACCATATCTACCACAGTACCACAGTTTCTGAAAATCGGCCGCTGTTGTGATCGAAAGGTGACTTCTGTGCTACTACTACACACAAACGCCAGTTATCTGTGATCTATAGTTTTCGCTGAAAAGTGATACACCATGACACTTTTGTCTTTGGCAGAAGTATGAAATTGCCACAGGTCGACCACTTTCAACCCCCATATCTCCCACACCCCCATAGCTACCGACATCTAAGAACCATAGTGCACTACATGAGATACGATTCTACTACCAAACACAAACACCAATGCTCTGTGCTATGTAGTTGTGGCAGAAAAGTGACATATGCGGAAACAGTCGAAATACGAAAATATCCTTGGTCGGCCACTTGCAACCACCATATCTACCACAGTACCACAGTTTCTGAAAATCGGCCGCTGTTGTGATCGAAAGGTGACTTTCTGCTACTACTACACACAAACGCCAGTTATCTGTGATCTATAGTTTTCGCTGAAAAGTGATACACCATGACACTTTTGTCTTTGGCAGAAGTATGAAATTGCCACAGGTCGACCACTTTCAACCCCCATATCTCCCACACCCCCATAGCTACCGACATCTAACAACCATAGTGCACTACATGAAGAACTGATTCTACTACCACACACAAACACCAAAGCTCTATGTTATGTAGTTGTGGCAGGAAAGAGAAGTATACGGAGATTCGAATTTTTGGTCGAAATATGAAAACGCCCTGCACTGACCAACTTTAATCATTATATCTCCCACATCCCCACAGCTTTCGGCATTCGGCCAACGTTGTGCACGACAGGAAACTCCATGCTACTTCCACCCACAAACATCAGTGATCTGTGCTAGGTAGTGGTGGCTGAAAAGTGAAATATAGGAAAAAACACGTCTATTTTTATATATATATAAGATTTATTTTTTTTTTTTTTTTTTTTTTTTGGCATTCGGCTACTGGGCCATACAGCCAGCTCAATGTGATTTGTTGCTATCAAGTATTGACAAAAGGACACTACAACACGGACACAACACTAAAAACCCATGCCCATGCCCATGGCCGAAATACATCCGTTTACTTGCCCCAAGTCATTTCCCACCTCTGTAATGACCTCGACCGACCAGGCGTAAAGCCACAAACAAACAAAATACTGGTCCCCCTATTCAAATCCCGAACTCGGCAGGTATTTTTAAAGATTAGCTAGCCATGAAAAGAGGCGCATTGCGCGGTGAATCGAAAATTCAGTCACCTGGCGGCCGAACGATCGTTCAGGTTCTCACGGCCAACAATGCCACATGATGATTTGATTTTGAGAGGAATAAGTCGAAGTAAACCACATATAAATTAATGCTGATGAGTCATAATAAGAGCGTAATTATTACAATTGAGATTAAATTGAAGATTGGGACAATTGTACTGTGCAATGCGTCTGTAAACTTTTATAACGTTCGGCGCTGAATTCGGCTTCGATTCCCGGTTCGTTCATTGAGATTTCTAATTTTCGTGATTACTCCAAATGATGAGTGCCAGGACAGTTTCTTCAAAAGGCAAGGACTATAACTGTGTGCTCGGGATTCCGTATACATATTTATTGTTAAATAGAACTTATATGTACGTAAATTTTCACCACTCTTATTACACCCGATTACAAATTACTTGTTATATTTCTGGCTCACTTCTTTACATTTTATCATGGATCTACCATCTGATGCTATTAACATTTTTGAGATGGTTATATTGACATTGCAATACCGCGACGAAATAAAATGGTTTGAGAAATTAATTTATCAAATCATTGACAAAATACTTCTTTGTGCGTTATCACTTACTATAAAATACTGAAATGCATTCGTCATATGTTTCTTCGAATCCGCTAGGAGGTGGTAACGCAGGTGAATACGTGCATCTGTTAAGGTAGTCTCCTCTATGAGCATCGAGGTTTCTAAGATTACGTACCTATAAATCACTCGGAAAATGTGTTGTAAGTCTGCTGTGTCAGGTTAATCTGCGGTACGGAGATAAGGAGGTGAATGACTCCTCTTTCCAGCGAGATTAATTGAAGATGGCAGTCTACATGTTGTAAGAAATGATTGTGAGCAAGGGCGTAACAATTTCTATCTGAGTAGACTCACTCCACACCAACGTGTTCAGAGAAATTGTTAGCCTTATTGTGACTCCATCCGGAAAAAATCTGTTATCACTTTAAATTGTTAAGTTATATATTTACGAGAACTTCGAGAAAATACAATCAATGTTTTAGCACATCAGTGCGCCGAATTACGATTCTCAAAATAACTGATGGATTTAAATCGCAGCTCTAAAGCCGTAATAGAATCAAGCCGCTCAGAACGTTCTGTTAGTAGTGACACTTTTAAAATTGGTTTACTATACATAAGTTCCTATAATTATACGAATATAAAGGTAACAGGAAAAGTATGATTTACATAAACGTATGGTAATAAAACAGCGGTAGCTTGAAGGCATCTTGGCAGTTTAGTTACTTGTAATATGAAAAACTGTATCACTGAAATATCTATTTCTCTCACACGTTCACTGAATTCTGTTTCAACGAACAACAGTTTGACGCATTTCTGTATTACGTAAGGAAACAAGAAGGAGAGCAGACTGGTCCAATATTTAATGAAAACTGGTTTATGATGAAAAAAGTCAACCTCAGGAAGAAAACTTTCAGCTCCAACTAAGCTCGTGGTGTACACCTGTACTGAATGTGAATAATGAAAGGGTGATTATTTATATCACTTGTGATCTCTACATAAAAATGCAATTCTTAAATAGTATCCGGCGTCATAGAAAATAATTCCAAATAAATAGAACAATCGGCATTCCCCATATTAATGTATCCGCTGTAAAAGCACCAAAAATGAAAGGAAAAATTACATTTGATGAGTTACTTAAAGAAATGGGCTTCGCAGACCAATTGCTATTTAATTATTATTAAGTTTCATTTTATTGACAACTTTTATAACAGTTACTAAAAAATATTAAATACATAACATTAAATCTTAACTAAGACAAGTGGTTATACCGGTTAGTTAAATACCCATTTAGAATAAATCGGATGAATATGGTTCAGTGACACAAAGAAGAAACGACGAGTATGCTTTACCCGGAAGTCGAGCATAGTAAGGCGATGCTGAAATGCAAAGGATGCAGCCAGCTGTTCGGTGTCGTGTACGAATCTTGTGTTATCTTATCGCCAAGTTAGCAAACAGGGATCTCGCGCTAATCTTACAGCAAACATTCCAGCCAACGCGCTGCAGGTTATGTCATGGTATGAGTACACTCGACACACTTTATGAGCTACATGGACACGCGGCACGCCACAAGCAAACAAGCATGACAACTCTCTTTTTTCCATACCAGTGGCCAATGAATGACAAGCAACGTGAGCCATTAAATCAAAGATGTCGGGAGACTAAAGAAGAAATGAAGAAAAATCTGAAATAAATGCTAGTAGCAACAAAATAGAGAGATTCTTTTAATGGAGATCCGTGATGCCCCAAGCCAGCCCAGGACACCACAGGCACCTTGGGCGAAGGTGACATTGAGTGACTGAGGAAAAACCACGGAAAACTTCAGTCAGGATGGCTGGACGGGATTTCACACCCGTCCTCCCGAATGTTAGGTAGGAGAGAAAATTTGCCCTCCTCCTAACTCGGTGTATAGAGAGAAGATAAAATTTCCATTTCAGTAATAAATTTAATAATAATTACTATGAGAAACCCGCCAGTTTGGCTACGCGCGTTAAGATACCGTCACACTGGATCTAAGAGGTGCAACGGGACCGGGTTCGAGCCCTACACCCGCGTATCGGCCGTCCTGATTGAGGATTTTAGACGGTTTCCGCAATCATGTGGGACTGTAGGCGAATGCTGGGACGTTCACCAATCTCCGACTCATAAGCAAACACATCTGACAAAAGAAAATTATCACAGACGGACGACATCACTTAGGCTTCTCCCATTGCTCCAGAAACTGATAATCCCTGGTTCTAACTTCCCAGTGGAAACATTGAGCAAATTCTTAATTACAGGCTATGATGATATTTCAGGCTTTGCGTGATCCGATAGTCAATTCGAACATAGTAATAATAACTCTGACAAATACAAAAGTACTTTAACCGCTCCTCAGCAAAAAGCTGTTACAACCTACCCAACATAATCATTTGCGTATACCATCTAACAAAAATAAAAAGAATCGTGTATATATTTACATCGATTATAAACATTCTGAGGCATATGTCTTTTTTTCGAACACTTCTTTATCTATTAATTGTGACTTTATTTGACTGGATAAACAGTGTTGAACGGTCTGGCTTATTTGAGATCGAAAGTTTCGAATCCTTGCTCGGCGGGGATATTGAAAAGCGCTTAACCCGACTTTCACCTCAGGCATAGCTTCTCCTGTAATTTAAAGTACGCCAGGAAGTTTCCGTGGTTCGGATTCCTCGTTAAACTGTAGGTCCCGTGTACCCGGTAGGAATACCAGGTTAGGTTAAGAGTAGACGCGACAGAGGAAAACGAAATTCTGTGAAACCGGCTGCCGGATTACCCTTCGCGGTATCCCGGTTAATAATATTATTATTATTTTGGTAAAAATGTTAATAGAATTGTCTGTTATGAATATCTCCTCACTGTTACTTTATACAAGAAAGTTCAAAGTTTAATTTTGTAATTTCTTACGTGGGAAACATACGGAACTATACATCAGAGCTAATTAGCAGAAATATCTCCCAAGCAATTCTGTTTTAACAGAAATAAAAGCATTAATCTACATTAGGTGCATTGACTTTTTATCACAGTGGTTTTTTAAAGGTTATCTAACAAACTAATCACGCCAAGATAAATACGTCGAATTTTTTCCTATTCTAAAATTAATTTTAATGAAACTGCAGGTTATTTATTCCTCCAGTAAGGATACTGTTAACTAAATTGTTTTCACACAAAGGAAAACGTTATTCTTATTTGAACAGCATTTGATCTGGTGGATTAGCATCTTGCAAGATTAAAGACCAATATGTTCAGCTTCTACTCAAAAGTAGCATATTAAATTCAACGTAGCTGTTAATGGTTTAGCCAAAGCCGAATTTAACGTTGAGTTGCGGCGAAAAGTTTATATTTTTGTTATAACGAGAAAAGTTTGTATTTTTGTTATAACGAGGACTCCACAACAGTGCAAGGACCTGCTGTGTGGATAATAAACTTCATTCTGACACAAAACTCAGTGATAAAAAAAAAACTTTGAAGTGTTCGAATGTCTTATAATTTTTTACAACTTATTTATAGATGAAATAATATATATTATAAGTTATATGAAACTGACTCTGCATGCCATCATGCAACGTTATTGCAACGCGGTATGTGTTTCCTTCCAAAATGCTTTTTAGAGCGTCATAATGGTCGAGGAAAAGTGTATGTTTTTGGGGAAGGAGTGCTGCGTAGAATTCGCTATCTCGGTTGCCACGAAGTGAGGACAATGTCAACAGCAACTGCTACATCCCTTACTCAGAATCCATATTCCAGGAGGACATACCAGAGGATACGTTACTGGCGTCTTTCAAAAAAATATCAGATATCCCTCTTTCCGTGGTCACAAAATTTCTTATATGTCGCCTATTGGCCATGTTTGGAGGTCGTTTCTTCTGAACTTGCTTCTTAAATAGTAATTATTATTTAATCAGTACGCTAATGCAATTGCTGCTGGATTTATTTATTCTTGCACGCGTTTCGCCTCTCGTCAAGGCATATTGAGCATACGCTACTTTTCTGTAATATGTTATCAGTTTTTAACCTTTTTACAGAACGGTTTTGTTTACATATAATAAAACAAATCTTATAGTATAATAATACTATGACTTACAATTGCATTTACGTGCATATAATTGATTTTTGAATTTCGTACAGAAGGTTTTGTTTACATTTAATAAAACTAGGAACCATATTGTAACTTGCATTTACATTTCTGTTTTGAGATATGGTTGTTGAGCATGCTGGTTGAGACCACAGAGGACCAACAACCACACCTAAAAACAGAAATGTAATTTATGTAAGTAACGATATGATTAATAGTTTATTGAAATGTAAACAAAACCTTCGTCTGAAATGAAAGAACCGATAGTACGTAAAGGGGGCCTCCATTTACTACGTGGGGTATTTTTCCGGAATTCCGCCCCCCCCCCCCTTTCTCCCTCTGGTGAGATTAGGTGAGATCTGGTCGGAAGTGAGATTTTGAATGGACCCCCCCCCCAAACTGACCTAGTAGTTTTTAATACCTTTTTTTTAGCTCTCCTTCTTCCGAGGGTGGTTTACGCCCCCCCCCCCTTTTATAGTCAGTATTGGCGTTGTTTGTAGACTGTAATTAATGGACACCCCAAACGTAAATGTAAGTCACATTTTGAATCATAAACATAAGGTTAGTTTTATTAAATGTAAATAAAAACTGTTCTGTACAACACATTACAGAAAAACAGTTTACGCAGAATATACCTTGACGACAGGCGAAACGCGTCCTAGAATAAATGAAATCCAACAACAGTTGCATTGGCGTACTTATTAAATAATAATAATACTTTTTTGTGTTTCAGACTTTACGGCTCGTCGATGTAGAGGTCATTATGGTCGGAGAGGATGAAGAGCAAGAAAAGGAAAGAATCTGGCATTGGACTTTGAAGGTAGTATCCCAGCACTGACCTGGAATTATTTCTGGAAACCATGACACCGAAATCTGGATGTCCGGATGGGGATTGAAACCCGTGTCCTCCCGAATGCCGTTATCACTCGCCCACCAGGCTCGATCTTGAATGTAGTACTTCCGAAAACGGCACCTGAAAATACTACTATAGTCAGCACTAGACAACTGTGGAGTCGTTTAGAATCAGCACGAAAGTAGTTCTTCATTATATACTAGCCAAGTGTTTCTACTTAGAGCAGCTTATGTTCCTTAAATTCCATATTAATTTTTTTCAACGTAACATTACCGTATTGAATCTTAAATTTTAAATACTTACGTTCAATTTTATTAGTAATGAGTGATCAAAATTTCGTTCTAAGAGCAGAATTCTTTGATACTGCTACTTTTTTGGAAATAATATCAGGGCAGTGATAACAATAATACCGAGCGTGGTGGGTGAACGGTAACACTTTGACCTCGGATTCAGGAGGACGCTGGTTCGAATCTCCGTCCGGGCATCCAGATTTGGGTTTGCCAAAACATTCCAGGAGGATACCAGGATAGTTCTTTCAAAAGGCAATGGCCGAATTCCTTTTCCGCCTCTAATGACAGCGGCGAGGCGTAAAATCCTTAAGCAATAAAAATAAATAAATATATAAATATAAAATGTAGCAATAACAGTCTAGTTGTTGTTACCCTAGGGGAGCAGAGAAACTGTTTACTGACGAATTAAGTTAGTTGGCTTAGTTCTGGTTTGAGTTGGTTCAAATCGTCGTGCAGCCATCAATATTTCGTTTTATCGCTGTTTAAAAGCGTTGCCTTACATAGGTCACCCACTATTGTTTAGGGACATTCTGTTAAAACAGCGTTCGTAATTACATCGATCCTTACTACCCTTGGTACTAGTGACTCTTCCGAGATCAGCTCGCTCGAGAAACAGTCGATAATACTCGAATGTATGCACAGCGACCCCGCATCGTGAGTGTCGACTAGTCAGCGGCTCTTGAAGCACTTATCGATCCCATCCCGAAGCATTGTTTGCCCACGTCTGCCGTCCATTTTCCGTGCTTCCACTTCACCAGCCCTCCACTATAGTTTGGAGTGCGGTGCGCACATCGAAATACGGTTCCACACATTGTGTTTTAACTGATTCCATTTAGCGTTCGAGAGAGGAGGGGCTGGGACTTCATTTTGACTTTCAGGTTAATTGCGGAATAATTCATCAGATATTCTGTCTCATGATGAAGGCAATTAATGACTGCTTCTCAGTAAAGGGGTATAATGAGGTAAATTAAACAATGTCTTAGTTATTAGATTTAAGTTTCTGTTTTACATCAATCGTTTCTAGCTTACTGAGCAGATAAACGATCTAAAGAATGAGCACAAATGGTATCCATTTTATTATTGATTTAAAACAACGAAGGAGCGCTTATGACTAGTTCTTTTTGGATGATCGGTTTTATTTACAATACCTCTTGAGATCAGCTAATATTTTTTCCTTTCTCTCCTGTGAGATGGATATCCGAGATTTTGTAACTTTTAGTTGGAGGGGACCAGCAGTTAGTCATATTCCTAAATTTGAAGCGATCTACAACATCAGTATCGGAAATTCCAGCGGAGTCCAAATCATTTTGTACCTCACTGAGTCACGTCATTCCTGTCTTATAGCTTTTATCTACTTCAAAAGAAATGGTGTCGTCAGCTGGGGGGATTATTTAGTATCATTTTTATATGCTTGTGAATTACAATAAATTCCTCATTTTTATATGCTTGTGATTTATAATAAGTTCCTCTACAAGCCAAGACACTCGCTTAAAGTTCAGCCGAGGTGCAACTTCTGGGATCCAGAAACTAAGATCTCACACAAAAATAATAATGAGTTTGATCCACTTTTTACAAACCTTTTTAAAATGAGAGTTGCTAGTATGTTGTTCTCGCCGTGTTTAGGATCTGCGTGCATAATATTATCACTAAGCTAACTAGAAAACAACTAATACGACCCATTGACGTAGTTCGGTTCCTGATAATTTCGCAATGAACTGGTTTTACGAGTGGAGTTCAGTATGTTAATCTTCAGATGTAGTGATGTCAGCGTTGGCTTAATCATCTTATGACAATGTGACAAGTAGCAGCGTATTTCATCTCTAACTTCCATTATCCACGTAATCCTGCAACTGAACTGTAATTGCCTTTTTTTTTCAACCCAAAATTTGTTGTTTTCTCCGCTCCCCCTCCCCCCCTGCCGCCCCCTCCCTGGCGTATTTAGCATTCACCAAGATGATTTCCAGAGTCAATTGTCAAAAGATAAACTTGAAAACTCTTACACACTTGCGATTCTTTTTTTTTTTTTTACTTGGGCTTTACGCCTTATCGACGGCGTGATCATTAGAGGTGGGATGGGATTGGGTTTAAGGAACGGGAAGGAATTAGGTCATGGCCTTTTGAAGGAAGCATCCCGGCATTCGCCTGGAGTGATTTGGGGAAACCATGGAAAACTCAAATCTGAATACCCAGACGGGGATTCGGACCGGCGTCCTCCCGAATGCGAGGCCAGAACGTTAACCGTTCACCCACCACGCTCGGTGTTTGCGATTCGAACCAAGCTCTTTCGATGCCTTCGATGCTGTGTGGAGACCGCAAGAGTAAAGTGATGACATGGTATTTTAAAAAGAAAAATACCCACTTCCTATTGAAGCATCGCAAGCACTAAAAGACACTATTAAGTTTTCGACGGTAAAATTCATATCGATTTTTTCTGTATTTTATGTACTGAAGAAGATCTCCTGCGCCGTACCATCTAGCACAAGACTGCTCAGCCCCAGATACGCGGGCCAATGTATTTGAATTTGCCCGCCAACAAGCAGCGGTCTAGAATACGCTAGCGCAAAAACCTCTACAAAGGTCTCACTGACTTTTTTACTTTTTGATTATAATTTTTAAAAAAACTCTGAAAAGGTCTCAATGGTGGGTTTTACTTTTTGATTTAATTTACACTGTGTTGCTTACATCTTTGTTATATTTAAATATCTATTGTAACTATATACAGGTATTATGTGGCCGCAGGCTAACATAGAATCGAAATTGTGGCCCGCAGGCCAACTTAGAATCGAAATTGTAACCCGTCACCAAAATTGGTTGACCAGTCTTGATCTAGCCTGACCTCCCATGAGAACGTTATTGAGGTCGGAAAGGACTTAAGTCTCTTCCCGCACTGCCAGCCGCCGGCAAATAGTCCTCAGTTGGCTCGGCATGCAATCTGCCTGACGAATAATAAGGACTGTTGCTAAACCGGTTATTATTAACTCTGACATTTTCCAATCAACACAGGTTATCATAAGGCTGGAGATCTGCTTTTCAGTAGACACAGGTTTTGATTCCCCGGTCCAAACAGCCATAATTCGGATTTGCATTGATCATTGAAATCAATCCAGATGAAAATATCAGTTCCACCATCAGGAATGTAGCGCATGGAGTACGTCAGTTAATATGATTATAGTTACAAAACAAATCACAATAGTGTTACGTAATTTTAACACAAGTCTTCATCCTAACCATATAAACAGAAAAGAACGCTATTCTCTGGGAAAATTCTCCAATAAACATTTTAAAAATGTTTATGTTTGTGAGCTTATCGACCGGTTCTGACATGGAGGTCAACAAGCTTACGCCTAAAGCGACAAATAAGTTATCGAGCCAGTTTCCGGTGATACAAACACTCGCATCTCGTACCACCTGATAAGACAGCGCTGATAACAGAATGTGTTCACAACACACCGGCGTGGTCTTACTCCGCAATATACACGTTATTTCTTTTTTTTTCTTTTTTTTTCTTTTTTTTTTCGAAAGACAAAGTTTGTGTTCGGGAGCTGAATAAGGAATTATCGCGTGTTCAGAATACAGCATAAATACTTCACTCATCAGTAACATCATTTCATTACATTGGGCAACAACGATCTTTGTGTTTAGGAAATAAACACTTATTTCCATACGAAATTGATCCCCTGATTCCAAACACGACCTTCATTTTTACATATCGTGTCCAGATTGCAAGTTATATAACATCCCTCTGTTGCATATTATATGTATGATATTTATAAGCGTATGCGCGAGAAAGAGTGATAGTGTACATGTTTTTTTTAAAAAAAAAAAAAAAAAAAAAAAAAAAAAAAAAAAAAAAAAAAAAAAAAAAAACATGGAAAAATGGTGCTTGTGATGTTCAGTTGAAGTCGTGTTTAATTTCGCCGAATGTCTGGAATTCATTTTTTGTAGTTATTTACCACAGATGGCGCGTTTAAACCGTCACTATCCGAAGCTACAAAGTTCACTCAATCACTCAAATGTTTTTAAGGTTATTGAGGATGTATGTAAGTACGTCTACTACATCGATTTGTCACCTTGTTATAATTTTACTTCGTTATAATCATTTCAGACACCAACACTGCAGATGGTGAATTTTCTCTTAAGGCAGCAATCGGGTTATATCAAATATCCATACTTCCCTTGCATAGTAGTGACCCTGACAATCACTATGTTAAGAAAGATTGGTCCCTCTAGTAGATGTGGCTCCTTGTAGAGTTGCCAATGTGTTAGAATAACCTTTAATTGAGCAAGAAAAAGTCACCTAACCACCTCTGCACATCAAACTCGGATTGATAAAAGAATTTGTTAAAGCTTTGGGCAAACAAGGGGAGTGCTTCAAGTATATCTGCAGTGAGTTTCCAAAAATTACATTTGAAAATCTAAATGCAGCAATTTTTGATGCTCCAATAATTCGTAAGCTCATAAAGAACACAAATTTCGCGAAAACGATGAACGGGAATGAAGCATTAGCTTGGCGAGCCTTTGTAGAAGTATTACCTTGACAAACACAAAAGTGAAAACTACAAAGAGATTATTACTATCATGGTGTCAACTTTTAATGATATTGGCGTGAATATGAGCATCAAAATGCATTTTTCTTTTATTTGCCTTGATCGATTTCCTGAGAATTAAAAGAGATGTCCTCAACGAACAAGATGAAAGATTCCATCAGGACATCGAGGAGATTTAAATCCGGTAACAAGGGATGCTGCTATGATTACAGATTTTTGCTGGTGTACAAAAGGAGTTAAGCCTATTGCTCAACATTTATGGCGCGCAAAGAAGCCTAAATTTATTCCTTTAATATTCAGGAAAATTTTCATTTTCGATTTTTAACATTTGTTTGTGTTTTTGCTACGGGTCAAGCACAGTTTATCATTTAAAATTCTTTGCCTTTTATATAGTTCATATTTCTGTTGTTTTCCCAATGTGAAACGGAACCATATTGCTGCTGTCGCTCGATAGCCTGTCCTTCACAGGCCGCTAACTTGCAAACGCGTAGGGGCTAGAGTGCTAGCTCCACGTGCCGAAGGCCGCCGGTTCGAATCCGGCCGCGGGCATGGATGTTTAAGTGTTGTGTGAAAGTCCTGTCCGTCCTGTGGCGTCCATACATTGGAATAATACACACTGAGAGCTACAATAATTACATAGAGTTGGCTGTATGGTCTCCGTTGCCAAATGCCATTTAAAAAAAAAAAAAAAAAAACTTGCAAACGAAATAATTAACAACTATTTTAGTAGGTTCAAAATTAAATATTGTATTTAAATTTGTGATACAGAAGGTCGAAAAAAGCTGTGGGGTATAAATTTTTACATCTGTTTCGAGTAACCTAAGCACAATGTTTTATTTTGCGTTTACTTTGTGAAATATTATTTTATTGAAACTGCTTTTATTTTTGAGTGCACTGCATCATAACGGATGGTGCAGATGATATCCACAATAAATTTGACTGCAATTGGACGCTTGCACTATTTATGGTAGTGGTGTTGATATCCATGGAGCGGAGTCCGCTACTAATCTGAAATTGTGTCAGGCCTCCTGGTTTGTGCCAAAGCCCCCGACCCTCATCTGTGAAGATCAGTGTAGAGGACGGAAGCGTGATTGCGTGAGGCTTGTGTCGTGCTTCGTCGAGTATGTGCATGTTTCCAGGAGACCGAATGAGCGTGTGAATTAAATAATACCTCAAACAAATGTTCTCACTTACTGAAACTATAGCGCGTTCAGTTAACAGAGGCGGCTCAAGGTCACTATGCTCTCTATCCCCACTCCCCTGTCCCTACCCCTTCATGCGAAGGGGAAATTTACCACTCACCTCTCTCTGGACACAGTGTACACTGTACAGCCTAGAGAGGTTGGAAGAGTGGTGGGGGGGGGGGGGTTGCGGTGAGGAGCGGGGCCAGGGGAAGCTGACCTTGAGCCGCCAGTTCAGAGTGAACAGGGTATAGATGTAATTACGTTTCTGGTGTCGTTTTCAGTTTTAAGACGCTTTGTCCAGAATTGTTTGATCTATAATGTCGGTAATCTTCTACAAAATTCGGATATACCTAAGAAATTGATTTTATCGTCAGTGACTGAAAGCTTATTACAGTTTGGCGTAATAAATGTAATTCTATAAATGGCGATCTGGTTGCAATAAAACATTGTGTATAAGAATTTATCACAAGTAACAGAAATTAATCAGTATTCATAATTTTCATCCTCTCTTAGAGTACTTAAATTTGTATTTTGCTGTTTTACTTTGAAATAAATATCAAAATAAATGAGACAGGGGATGTCGGGTATCTGCAGTTTAGTTTTGAAAGCAGTTTTAGCATAGCTTAACGTATGTTGTGTCGTATGTATGTTGTAAGTAACGACAGTAATTCATTTAGACTTATCTAAGCCGATAGTTGTGAATGATTTAGGAAATGATGGTTAGAAGATAGGAATACGGAAACCTGTGGGTGAGCATTTATAGCTGTTGTCTGACGTTTGTAAGACAAGTGTTTTCCATGGTTTCAGTCAGTGTGAATGGCGGGATTGTCATTTTAAAAGGCCATGGACGAATTACTTCCCGTTCGTGATCCCCAGCTTTAATGACATCGGTGTACGGGAGCCATAAAATCCTAAAATAAAGAACGAAATACCCGCCTGTGTGGCTGGAACTTTGGACTGAGGAGGTATAGCGGTACCACGTTCCAGTCGTCATCCTCCCGTACCGGCCGTCTCGATAGAGGTTGTTAGGTGGTTTCCTGCTACAGTCAAAGCGAATGCCAAACTCCGCTTCATAAACTACACATTGCACAGACGAAAATACATTTATCATACAGGACACAAGTTACAGGTTTCACAGACAGATGGCAATACGAACATTCCGCCAATAAGGGAGCGTGCAAAAACTACGTGGCTCGGTCCAGGGGGGGGGGGGGGGAAGGCTACGTTGAGCTACGTGGGGGGAGGGGGGGCCGAGCCAGGCCACGTAGCTTTCCTTTCATAACATTTTTCACAGGAACAGAACTCACAACGGCATGTGAATATTTATTTCCCTCAATAAATTTTCTCCTTATGTAGTTTACAATAGTCTGACAAGAGAAAACAGTACAAAATGTCTTCTGGAATCAAAAGTGAAAAAAGCTACGTGCTACGGGGGGGGGGGGGGGGTAGAGGCAAGAAGCCACGTAGGGCTACGTGGGCGGGAGGGGGGTTCACAGGAGGCCAAAATGGAGCTACGTGGTTTATGCACGTTCCCTAAGTTAAATACTCCGGATCTTGCAAATTACGTTCTAAATTTACACTGTGGCCGTATGGAGGAAAAAGAACAGAATATTTAAGTTGTTCAGATACTTGCATATGATTGATACATTACTCAGCTAGAGAAGAGGAACATTTAATTATTTTTGATAAAATGAACGTACTTCTTAGGCGTGTGAAAAAGCACATTTCAGTTCCATCATAGACTTTTTTTTTTTTTTTGACATGTAATTGAGTCGTAGAATCGATTTTGCTAATATACATAGGAGGAATGCAATCACAACTTGGAGTTTCTTTCTTAACAGCGTACTGGTGTAAGTGTAACGTAGCACCTTTGACTGTTCTGTTGTTATGCAACTGTGTACGTCGTCTACAGAGTGGAACCGGTTGTGTTGTACATACTGGTTTGCGGGGACTTTTTTTACCCTACAAGTGCCTGGCAACTGCCGAAGAAATGAATCTGTTTTCAGTATAGGAACTCGAGGAAGATAACGTTGTTAGGGAGCGTGCACAAACTACGTGGCTTGGTCCGGGGGGGGGGGGGGGGTTGGCTGGAAGGCTACGTAGGGAGAGGGGGGGATCCGAGCCAGGCCACGTAGCTTTCCTTTCAAAACATTTTTCACAGTCAAAATGAGGAACAGAACTCACAATAGCGTGTGAATATTTATTTCCCTCAGTTAATTATCTCCGTATGTAATTTACAAACGTGTGACAAGAGAAAAAGTACAAAATGTCTTCTGGAATCAAAGGGAAAAAAGCTACGTGTTACGTGGGGGGGGGGGGGGAGCGGCAAAACCCACGTAGGGCTGCGTGGGGGGGATGGGGGTTCACAGGAGGCCAAAATGGAGCTACGTGGTTTATGCACGATCCCTTACTACCAGTGACAACATGGCAGGGGACCGATGTTGTGATCTTCAAGGCTTTAAATTCGTCGAAGTCAATCCATAGGCTCGATGTAGTGTTGTCTGCTGGGGTGCGGGCACTGTGTCATCAGCTGATTGGCGGTGACGCGGTCGTGAATCACGTGGGCGCCGCTCATTCAGTCCCTGGTGGGCGATGACATCACATCCGTATTACTACTCGCCGCGCCGAGCCGGCAGCAATTGCGGCGGTATTTATACCGCGCCACAGGGAGCACCGCAAGTTCACGACCCGCCGGCTCAGCTGTCGCCACTTTAAAGCAGCTCACATGTCACAAGCAGGCATGCAGGCTGCACAGTACCTAGGGGGCACAGTCAGCCACCACTTGGCTTCTCGGTATAGTCACGGATGTTTCTTAAGTGTTCTATCCGTGCTTTAGTGTAAATTGACGTAAAAATAGGATCGGATGTAATATGAGAAGTTACTGAATTCTGTTACTGAGGAAGTAAAACTACAACGAAAAGAGTCTATTTAAAGACGAGAAATCTTTTAGTTTCAAACATTGATCTAGGGCCAGAAAAGAACTTTTTAAAACTTTATGCAAGGAGCACAGCAATGCGACTTTAGGAATACCAGAAAGAAGGAAATTTGAAGCATTTCAAATGAGCTGCTATGGAGGGATGTTAAAAGTTAACTGAACAGATAAATTACGAAATGAACGTGTTTTGGGAATGTTGGGTGAGTGTAGAAGTTTGTGGAAGAGTGTTGCAGGAAGATGAGACAGGATGTCATATTTTGAGACATCCATGATTGGTTAATTTGTTAGCTGAACAAATAGACTAAGGTAGAAACTGCAGGTGAAGACAGAGATACTATATATGAAACAGATAACTAAGGACGTGGGTTGTAAGTGGTATGTTGAGGTGAAAAGGGTCTGATGACAAAAAAAAAATCATTAAGTTGGAGACCATATCATTTGAATCTTATCCTCTACAGCAGAGGATAGATGGTTTGAATCCTTCCCAGTTGATTTTTGATTACGCGTTGTATGTATCATATGTTATGATGATGATTTGAATTAAAACAGTGAAGCTAGCTGTATGGATAAATGAGCCAGATTCCACTGTTTTCTTTTACTTTTTAAAAAAAGAAAAAAACCTCTCCAGAAAAACTTGGTATCGAGAGTGAAACATCGGTTAAACATTGCGAGACGAAAATTGACTTAAAAATAGGATCGGATGTAATATGAGAAGTTAGTGAATTCTGTTACTTAGGAAGTAAATTCGGTTTGGATGGGTTTTGTCCTGCCACCAGTATTACGACTGGTTTTATACACTCATTTATCTCATCCTATACTGAGATATCACTCATTTTTTTACCTTCAGTTAATTCTAATTTTTGAATTTGTTTACAATTCTTTGCTTCAATCATTCCCTCTACTACTGAACTAATGAAGCCTACATTGTGAAATTTGAAGCACTATAGGGTTTCTTTATCCTCTGAGATTATTCCTTTTAGCATCTATTATTTCCAGAACACTTTCATTTCCTGCTTATTCATGATAAGGAAATGACGACAAATTATTTAATTTTTTTAAATATATTCTAAATATTCGGAGGACTTAAAAGAGTAAAGATGCAAAAAAATTAATGAATTACCATATTATGTTGTACAGAGGAACAATAAATATTGGATAAACACAATAAAAGAAGATGAACAGCTGCTGTTAAAATAATACCTACTGCAAAAGTATTAAATAAGACTGTTCCGTGACTGCATTAAAAAAATTAAAGAGTTTCTTGTGTGTCAAAAATAATACACAGACAAAGAAAACAAACCAATTTAAATAGATTTATACCAGAAAAATTATTCATCTGTTTAAGCATAAAACTTTTACTACATAAAATTTACGTAGTGCTATTTTTCCACTTAGCAACAGAGTATTTTATGAGCGTGGAAGTTCAACAACTGATGCGTGAAAACGTCTGGGGAAAAAACAAAAACAAAAAAACCAGTGAAACAGAAACATTTTAGATTTGCTACTTCAAGAAATGACGTACGAAATTTAGCACGGTGGATCAATAAAACAAAATAAGCATATATCAATACTGATCAACAAACGAAACAAATTATAGTACGAAGGAGGACGGATAGTGCATTCTATTTCGAGACAGACAGAATAAAGCCAAGTTTCATAGAGTCGTACATTGAGAGGAAACGACTTTAGAGAATAACTTTCGGATTATGAAGCAGATGATTCAAGACATAGACTTCGTCAGTAATGCAGAAATAAACAGAACAGCACAGGTATTATGGCTTACATAAACCAGTGCAGACAACTATCATCCAGCAAGCACCCTCTGATTGGATATCGTTTCTTGTTTTAAGATCTGCAGTGTAGAGTGCTACAGGTTCCGGTACACGTTCTCTGGGTCGTCTATTCTTAGTGGAGAGTGGGCGACGTCGAATACGGAGAAGACTAAACAAGATCGTCAGTATCCCCACACTTTGTTAGCTCATTCCTCAGGACTTATCGAAATATATCGATTTCTGAAATCGGTTAGCACGGAACAATGTTAAATGCGAGCAGGCAACCTTTTTTTTATGGCATTCGGCAATTAGGGCCATACAGGCAGCTCAATGTGATTATAATAACTCTTCCAGTGAATTAATTTCTACAGTATGTTGTAGCTTCTAAGTATTGACACGACATTAACGCACACAACACTTAACACCCATGCCCTCTGCTGGACTCGAACCGGCGACCTTCGGCATGTGGAGCCAGTACTCTAGCCCATACGCTACCGAGGCCGGCCAAACGAAACTTTCTTACAAATTAGCTGAACGCAAAAACAAGTCAGACCAGAACGCCAAAAAGGAATAATATTTTTTTCCCCTTGTATTTACAGTTCCGATTCGTTGTGAAGTCTTAAAATTGAACATTTTTCCAGTTCACTATGATAATCACGTACCGTTTACTATCAATTCTGTTCCTGACATCAAAATTCCTATTCGAAGTATTAAAATCTTATTTTCTTCCGTCAAATTTAACAGCAAGAAATATTGTTCCAATATTTCGATTCAATATGGGCTAACAAGGTCGTGTACACAGTTGTTCACAACCAGAGCCATCACCCTAGTGGTTCCATTCATACGTTTCGTTCTACATTTACCAACATCTATTACCTATTACCCCAACAAACAATTCCTGTTTTTCTTATTCCAGCATGTTCAAATAAAAATTATTTATTGTAGTAAACATAATTTGTTGTTACCCACGTTTTGCAAATAATTATTTTCAAACCTAAGAAAGCAAAATCAGTTTCTTTCATAATGCTTTTAGTTCCTGATGTCAGACACTTCCTCGTAGTCGTATTTATAATAAATTGGAATATTTTTTGTTACCTTGATTATAGTTGTTTAATATCGAATTCATGCTTTTCAGTGATTCATTGGAAGTATCCGAAGAGACTGGTACGTATCTATGGGCCATATATGTTGCAGAGGAGACCAGGATGAGTATGAGATAACAATTAGGCGCAACATGTGTAAAGGTAGAGAGAACAATCACCATGAATTAATACTTAGTTTCAAATATAAGAAAGTGGGAATGTCTTCATTTGTAGGTAAGAGGATGGTATGAATCATCTGGAGAGTTGCTGATATGTATCTCAGACAGCAAAAGAATTTAAAATAAAAATTCACATAAATCATAACCAGAAATTTACACAGTGGCATAAATTCCATTGTAATTGATAATGACAACCCAAGTCTGTATAAAAATTGCTCTAGCAATTGAAATTCAAAACCTTAATCTGCATTCATTCTCCAGTAAATTCTTTTCATTCAACATTTCACTCCTTTGAATTTTCTTTATTTTTTCTCCTCATTTTGTATTTCAGAATTAAGTATGTAAGAGATTGAAGCGGTTGTTATTTTAGCAAATAAGAACGAATTCGTGAAAAGGAAAATACGTGGGAAGAGTAATTTTTATAATTAAAACAGACTTTGAAAAGAAAATTACCTTCTTCATATATATATATATATATATATCTTTGAAGCACTTAAGGATGTTTTTTGGAGCAAGCAGTATGTAGATTCCAGGATTGCTGGGACAGGAAAAAAACAGCTGTATTCCCAATGTAGTACTGAAAATGAAGAAGAGCGATTTATTACGAAACGAAGTCAATCTGTAAATAATATGTGGTTAAATAATTTATGGGGGACTCTTGAAAAAAATACTAAAGTAAAATAAATTATTTAATTCGTTAACAGAGAAACCAGTTGAAGAAAGAATTATAAAAGAAGACAACGATTTGGTAGATATGAATGAAGACACCGACAAATGGAACATGTGTGGAACCAATCATGAGACATCGGTAAAATGGACAGCTCAGTAATATGCCAAGCTTGGATTAACCTATTTTAATTATTATTTTTCGTTTAAAATTTCTATAACAATCTGACCAGAAACATGAGAACGAAGCGTAAGTTTAGATTTAATCTGCTGCCCGAGGAGAAGAAGCATTAACCCACTTAAGTTAAAGACTTGGCCCGGGACAAACTGCAGCATGGTTTAAACTGTTGGCTGTGTGCCTTGTTGCTCACCGCCATTACCCTGGCCAGACTCACTAGTAGCTTACTAACCACTAAACATAGGTATGAACAAGTCTATTCTCACAAATACTATCGAACAACATTTAACAGCGAAGAGCTAAGGTGTAGTAATCGTACCTACATCACACTACTATTTGTGAAAATTACAACATATAGAGGAAACAGTTTGAATCATTCCAAAATCGGAGGATGTGTAGAACAATTAAATAATAGTATGTGACTGTGTTCGATGAGATATGGCGTGCACGTAGGCCCAGCAGAGCCTTCTCTTGTATCGCCGAACAGCACAGTGTTGCGGCATGCTCAGTCGGTGCAGAGCTGTCAAAACGGCGGAAGTAAGGGAGCGTCCATAAACCTCGTAGCTCCATTTTAGTCTCCTGTAACCCCCCCTCCCCCCACGTTGCACCCCACCGTGGCTTTTGCCTCTACCCCACTCTCTCCTTTCCACGTAACAAGTAGCTTTTTTCCCTTCTGATTCCAGAAAACATTTTGTACTGTTTTCTCTTGTCAGACTATTGTAAATTACTTACAGAGATAATTAAATGACGCAAATAAATATTCACATGCTGTTGTGAGTTCTATACCTCATTTTAATTGTGAAAAATGGTATGAATGGGAAGCTACGTGTCCATGACCAAAAAATGACACTCGATTTATGGCATTTTTCTTTCTTAGGTGAGGGGGTCAGTGAATGGAATAAATTACCAAGAGAAATGATGAATAATCCACTAAAAACGCTAAAAGAATTTAAAGTTGATATTAGTAGAGTTAAAAACGTGGGAAAGGAAAGGGGAGACTAGGGTGTGTAGGGAAATAGCCACTGCAGCAAGCGCTCCATTGCAGATAAATTAAACAACAGAGACCGCTGCAACCGAATGTTGTGTGCTGGCTCATAGAGGATGAGCTCAGTGGCATCTTGTTTGTGTCTCAGTCACATACACTCCTTCGTGATGTCAGCTGTGAGGACGCATCTGCGATGAGGTCACGTCCCACGCGCGTGCTTCAACTCACAGTAGTACCAACCTGGCAAATAAAATACACGCTTTACTAGTCTACTGACAGGCTCACGTGCTGACGAATTGTCGGTTGCAGTCTAGCAGTTAAGAGCTTCTTTAATTTTTCAGCCTTTTTATTTTAAATCTCATCTATTAGCTTGTTTGTATGTTAGCTAGATGTTGCCATTTGCCTAGTACGCATTTGGCGGAAACAAAAGGTTCTGGCCAGCTAATTAAAACAGATATAAGGATAGAGAGAGGAACCATCGCTTACCGCATATCCCCTTGGACTACAACCGGCTGGAATTTTCAAAGGCCGTTAACCTGCCCTTCACCTTTGGAACAGCTTTTTGGGTAACCTCAATACACCAGAACGCTTTGGCGATTCAGATTCCACGTAACTGTAAGTTCCCTATACCCGACAAGATTACCGGGTTGGATTGAAACGGCGACGACAGAGGCGGAATACGCAGCCAATAAAACTCTGTCACCATGTCGTTACGAACAAACTGATAAATTTCAATATTTTCTGTTTTTTGGTGTTCCGAGTGCGAGTGGATGTGTGTTTGCACGGCCCTTCAATTACCTGTGAAAAGCAATGAAGCACAATTTTAGCTTGAGCCTATTCCAGCATTCAAATGGCTCACCTACATTTTTTTTAAAATCGCTTGACTGTTGTTGGCTTTTATTTTAAAATTCATTTAAAACTTATTGAAAATAAGACTATCTGAAATTTTTTTCAGTAACTCACATCAGCTAAAATCGTAATTAGTCGTATATAGATTTTCTTCGGTGTCATCTGTCCTTAAAGATTTGGGTGTGAAAAGTACGAGAAGGGAAAGTTAAGACAAAGATAATAAAATAAGTTTCAAGCAAAAGAGTATTTAAGTAAATTAGTGACACGTTACTAAGTATATTGCTGAAAATAGATGGAACTGAACTAAGAACATAAAATGGAAAGGCCTGCTTCGGGTTTTCTCAGAAGTCGGCAACACTGATTTTATTATCAGCTCAGCCGTTTTCCTGTTTGTCATAAAGGAACGCCTGGATCAATACAAAAAACTTGATACGAGACTATTATTTTGAATTTTTTGTGAATTGAAAATATAATTTGCAGATTACACTTTTTGATCTGAGTATAGGATATAAAATAATAATAATAATAAATGGTGGTTGGTGAGGCCTCGAGAAGGCGCAGGGTACCACAGGGTGCTCTATGCTTCAAGTGCCTCTCCGCGCAAAGGAAGTGGATAGGGTATAGGAACTGGAACGAGGTCGGCCATGACCTGTTAGAGAAACCATCCTGGCATTCGCCTGAAGTGATTTCTGGAAACCATCGAAAGCCTAAATCAGGAAGGTATATTACGGGGACAGACCTCCAAATAAAAATCATCGACACTCGCCCATTTAAAAAAAAAAAAAAAAAAAACTCAATACATGATTGTCCTGATCGTTTGGTGACGCAATTGTCGTAGGGGTCAAATCTTCCAGAGAAGATTCACTCCACCCCTACTGAACCGAGTTGAGCACGCCTTTGGGAAGGTGTCACTGATGACTGATCACTAAACGAATATTTGCGCTGAGGCTTATGTAATCCACAGCCGTGATCTCCACTAGTGCAAGTAAACTACACACCTGGACCTTGCATCCCAAGCTTAGCTCTGCCCCGTACCACCCGTCGAATCCTCACCAAAATGTTGTCCCATTCTTCTCCAAAAGCCAAGTTCTTCGTTCTCCTCCGCGGGATATTGTCAGTCAATCTCCTGACGTAGAGAGGTATCTGCAGCTTCGGGTTGGAACATATTCGAAATCTCCGCGTCTGAGCGAAGTTATACAAGACATTCTGTTATGGGATTAAGCCACTCACACCCCCGCTTTCACTACATCATAAAATCACGATAGGTCTACTCTACGAGGTAAGTGACCTACAGCCTTACCCCACGCTGCCTTGTAATCGAATGGCCAATCTGTTTGCCGCCTCCACCGTTCACTGAACCATTTCGCAGACTCACTTCCTTTAGAAAAAAAAAAAAAAAAAAAAAATCATAACACACTTTACTTAATTGAAGGTTAAAACATTATTAACTATCAAATAATCTATATTTATTCTCTGTCCTCAAAATATTAAAATTCAGTTCACCTGAGAATAAATTATTCCACGGTCCAAACTATCGATAAATAATGGTGTGAGCCTGTGCTCGCTACAAGACATATACAGGTATTCAACTAAACAACAGCAGAGGTGATCTCTTCTAGCCCAACACTTTTGGGATCGGAAAACAATTATTGTATTTGGACAACTGAGTACATAATTTAATGAAGTTATAAAATTCGAAAAAAAAATAAGTTTTCTAACACGAAGAAAACGTGTTCTACTTAATTTTAAATGTCTTCGGAATTTAGGTAATTAGCAGGGATAATTTGTAAACACAAAAGAATAATTAGCTATTCTAAATATTTCTCACATTAATACAAATATTTTAAAATGACCGACCAATATGGCTGCGTGCGTTAAGGCGCCACCACATTGGATGGGGGAGGTTCAACGCGACCAGGGTAGAGTCTTGGACAGCACAAATTGGCCGTCATGATTACGGTTTTTGAGCAAATGTTGAGGCGGTCCCTAATATCCGCTCACAAACTACACATTTCACAAATAAAAATACACATAACACATAAGTTACAAGAATCGCAAACAGATGGCAACACTTAAGCTTTTCCCATTGCTCCAGGAACTGGAAATCCATGGTTCTTACTATCCAGTTGAAACATTGGACGAATTTTTAATTGACAAGCCGTTATGAGAATCAAGGCTTTGCGTGTTCCGATAGGGTCAATTCTCAATTTATTTTTCTTTATTTATTTCTCCTGATCCGGCCAGCTAAAGAATATGTGCCACGGGTCCCTGTTTTTACACAGATGGCCAATTTTAATTATGAGAGGGTGAATTACTTGTGTCCTGCCCCAAATAAAACCAGTAGACCCGGCGTGCTTACCCCATAGTAGGAAAGTTTGTGTATCCTTCTGTATGTATTTGTGTTCTTTGTGATAAATGTATATTTGTTTGTAAAATGCCCGTCCGGGCATCCAGATTTGGGTTTTCCATGGTTTCCCCAAATCACTCCAGGTGAATGCCGGGATGCTTCCTTCAAAAGGCCTGGCCGAATTCCTTGCCCCCCCCCCCCCCCCCATCCCTTCTCTTCCCGTCTCTAAAGACCTCGCTGTTAAGAGACGTTAATCAGTTAAAAAAAATAATAATAAAGTTTGTAAAATGTGTGCTTATGAGGCGTAGATATGGAACCACCCCACCATTCACCCAATGACTGTAGGAAAGAGCCTAAAAACCGCAGTAAGAACGGCCAGAACGTGGGAACCAGGACTCAAGCCTAGTCCCGTAGTACCTCATCGATTCAGTGCGCGGTGCCTTAACGCACTCAGCCACACTGGCGGGTCATTCGCATACTATAGTCCTCGTAAGCTCATTCACTCACTCACTCACCTCGATAGCTATTGGCTGGAGAACGATGACGTCACGTGTTGGTCTTCACTCACAAATTAACAGCAACCAGAGGTATTAAGTAGTCGAGATAATGTGCATAATCTAATAGCTAACAACTGCTTTAAAATTAATTGTCTGTATACATTAACTTAGATTATTTTTCGTAGCATTTCATTTTCAAAAATGTATGGAAAAACCTAGAACTGCTGTTCAGTAACATTTCGCTAATGATAGCAACCAAAAAAACTTAAATTACTCATGCTCGCAGCTTTAACAACGATTGTCAATCGTCGTTCCGACCTAGGCTAAATTTCAATTTAATAAAAACTTCCGCTAATATTGCTGCTTGACCGAAGTTTGTACATTGCGATATTTACTTTTTTCGTATTTTACTGACCACTTTCGTTAATGGTCTTGTTCGTCTTCACTGTAAATGAGTTATTAGGATATTTAAATTGGACATCAAACTTCAGATATGTTACCTAATCAAGTATTGTGGCAATTCATTTCTTTGGAGTTGCGTAACTAATTAATAATCAGTGTAAAGTTGTCTGGCCGCTATGGACACGATGATCAAAGATTATGAATGTTTGTCCAGCCTCAATCAAGAACAAAGCGATGCTTTCAAAGCAAGAGCACAATCCGTTTAAACTTAACAGAAATTCTTCAAACTTTACAGAGTGAATCTTTAGGGTCAAATACAAGTCAAGTTTGTATAGCAACCACGACCTTTGAAACAATTATTCTATAGCACGATCGTCTCTGACCGTATTTAATACGTCTATTAATACTTGAAATTCTTCAAGATTAAGGGATTAATTCTTGTTTTGTGCAGTGAACTCTTAAGACGAAACACAGGTCAAGTTCGTATTAGCCAGATCAGGTCATTCTGTCATAACCTTTGACCCCAAAAATGGGAAATTATTCTACACCCATGATCATAAGCAAAAAACGGTCACTGGCTTACACTAGTAATAAATAATATATTCAAGATAAAAAAAAAATCGATCTCACCTTTGAGGAGTCTGCCGTTCATGCTCTTATATCCTATTGTCAAGATCGAAAGTGGTGGGTGAGCGGTAACGCTCTGGTCACGCATTCGGGAGGACGTGGGTTTGAAACCCCGTCCAGATTTGGGATTTCATGGTTTAAGCAAATCACTCCAAATGAATGCTGGGATGGTTACTTCAAGAAGTCATGGCTGAATTCTTTCCCATTCCTTTCCTCCAGGCATTTCCGGCCTCTTATGACCTCGACGTCGACGAGGCGTAAAACTATAAACAAAAAAAGGCTATTGCAAAGAAATTACTCGCGGAAACGTGCAGCTACAAGTTACAGGCGGTAGAATCGAACAAAATAAAAATGCTGCTCTCACCCTGAGCCTTGAACGACAGAAGCTGCAACGAATTTTGTCAATATAGGATCGCATTTGGAGAGATCGATAGTCGAACTCGGTTCCTCTGACGAATGTAGCGCATTTCCCTGTGCTACTGCGTGATTCATCTCGACAGTTAATAAATATTCAAAGTACACAACAATTCATTTTTATTGCCTCTGGGGCAATATAAATGTAAATCACTGTAGCTTTTATGTCGGCGGCGAAGTCAACCCTGGAGATATCACGTACGTCTGCTCGTCACCTGCGCGTCTCCTCGCATATGTTGCTGCTGATGTCTACGCCAAACACACGCCTTCCTGCGTCGTGGGTCCCAGCCGGTGCTTCTGCAGTATCAACTGACACTTTTTGCTTTTCGTGACGTAGCGTTGTGTGGGAATGATTGATGAAGAAAACAGTTTATTGAATACTTGGAAAGAAGACATAAGGTCATGGATCTCGTTACAAACACACAAACATGCTTAATTTCCTAAAAGGAAAAGAACTGTAGAAGAAAACAAAGATGTGATTCAACTGGGTATAAACAACACTCGACTGTACAGCTTCTAGCCCTTGAGATCTTCAATGGTTGGAACTTTAATAGTGGCAACACAGCTGTAGAGAAGTCATGCAACAGGAACAAAATAATGTCGCTTATACGACACGTTAATTAGGTACTTATCTCACCTCTGGGGAAATGCATTCTCCGTTCCCGCGTTCCTGCATTATTACTGACGAGAAGAACATGGACAAGTATTAGCTGACGGTCTTCAACAAATGTCGTTACCCAGTTTTCCATAGTTCTGCAAGGCAATGTAAATTGTCTGCAAGCCTCTTGAAGGCCTTGAACACTCTATCGTATCATTTTTTTAAAAGTTCATGGTCCTAGGTTCAAATCCCGGTAGGGACAGGAATTTTTAAGAGTTGTGTTTCATCATAAGAGCTACGCTAGAACGTTCTTTGGTTCGGATTCCACGCTAAACTGCATGTCCAGCCACGGAATGAGTGGCAAACCCACTCTAATTTATTTTACTAACCAGTTTAAAAAAAAAATCGTGACAAAGACGGTCAACCAGAACGGGGGACTGTTCTTCTCATCACTATGCATGCAAGGTTGTAGGGTCAGTTCATTTGTTAGGAGGTAAAATAGCTATGTAACTAACGTATGGTATAAGGCACATAATTTGGTTTTGTTGCGTAGCGTATCTACAGTAGTGTTGCCAATATTAAAATTCCGACCCCTGTATACATTACATATATGGTGCTCTTCACCGCGAAAACAACGTATTGCATGAACAAAATAACAGAGATCACAACTACTCAAAATTTACGTGTTACGGAGGCGGATGACAAGTTTAATTATCTTTAGTCATGTCGACGTGTAAGGGAAAAAATGGAGTTCTGTAGTGCAACTCAGCAAAAGTTTCCTGGCATATAAGTGGTCCCATGCCTAAAGGATCTGTAAAAATCGTCCAATGTTGATTAACGAAAATTTTTGGTTGTACCGATTACAAAAACCGAAGTTTAAGTAATATTCGATGAATTGCAATTCTTCTTCCATGAATTCCAGGAGACACTACAGAAGAATGCTCCACTAATTCCTTAAAGTTGTCCGTACTGAAATATTTCACCGTATCTTACCTAGAATCCTTATCGTGGTTTCAATGGGCATTCCGTGAACGACACATCAAAACCGCAAACCAGAAAATACATTCTTTCGACAGAGACGGAATTTACTGGTATTTAATCAGCTTGAGCAACACGTTCCAGTGATAGAGCTCCACACTTTATCTTCGCTTCATTACATTAAAGAAACTAAATACGTCCTCAGTTACTCTCTTAATATCTGTTCAAATCACTCTCTCGGGCAAAAAAGAAAAAGTCGCAAGTTTTGCAAAGGCGCTTAAACGCAAATTTTCATTCAGATATAGAACTGCAGTGGGCACAGGAAAACTAAGAATTCTGAAAAAAGTTGGTTCGTAATAACAAAAAAAGAAAATATTTTTTTTAACACATTCTTGAATCATAGCCGTCGGTAAATATTGCTTCACTGTAACATTTTTTTCAATTAAGACTCAAGTAAAGGAATTTAAAAACCGCAGTAGTCACTACTTAGTGTGGGATAGTGTAATCATTGAAATAATAACGAAATCCCGTCGATATGCAATAGTCAATACTGGAGTTCCTGTATATCTGTTAAGATAGAATTTTTGTGCTATTGGAAAACGTTGAGTTTTAAAATCGCGCTCCGTATACTTACAACGATGTAAAAATAAAAAATTGTTTCTGCAAACCCAGAATATATGGCTTGTAATGCCCACTTGGTAAAGTGAAGGGTGTGCATGTGATTTAGCGAGCACGGACTATGCTGCAACATTCCACGCGTCTTTGTCACCACCAGCTAGGGCCAGATGACCAGAGATAAAAGGATGAACGAATTTTTGCAGGCCGTAAAGCTAAACGCTTCGTGCATTCACAAAAACACAAAGAGCTGTATTAGACCTGTATCGACAGACGCTTTCCTTGTACAGTATAAAGTCGCAACGAAGGAAACGATGCCTCGTGTGTTTCTTACAGAAAGGCAGGTTGCGGAACGCCTATGTTGGAAGCTCAATCAATCAAAGTTGTAGTATCAGCACGAGGCAGCTTTATAGGCACAAGAATCCGTTATTGGGGGTACCCGAAAAACTCACCCCCCCCCCTCTCAAGAATCATACTGCAAATACCCGACTACTTGACTACGCCCCCGCCGCGGGATCGGGCTCTTCCGAATCACCCGCCATTACAGCAGGTACGGTGAGGCAAGGCACCTTTCGCCACCCCTTATGGGTGCCCACGGGGAACCGCGCGGATGTAGCGCCCACCACGAACCAGGCCGAAGACCCTTCCAAAACCTGGCCGTATAGCATAAGACTCTCTGTGGTTCCTACGGGCAACACCCGGCCCCCATATCCCGCAGGATGGAAGCTCAGCGAATCAAACAGTCTGTTGAAAACTTTTATAAATTCTAATTTGAACACCAAACGAGATCGTAGCCGCCCCGCCAAATGCTTCTATTGGCTGAAATTTCCCGAGCCGGCTAAGCATCGGCGCCTGGAAGTTTTCGACAGAGTGCGACAAGCTAAGAGGAGACTGTGTTTCTGGTCGGCGAACAACACGCAGCGGCGCACCCCCGGAGAGTCAGCTCGTCAGCCAGCCAATGCCGGCGCTGTAACCAGCTTAGACTCTGTGTTCCTCACGCATCATCTGCTATGGTAAAGAACTACGGCGATGTATAGACACTATTGCTTCATTCTACCCTAGTCAACGCTCTGAGATTTGAATTGTTCCATAAACGCTTCATTTTGTAACCTCCTTAAATATTCAGTTCTGTTCAATAAATTAATCAATTTTATATTCAAAGAAAATAAGACAGATTTTGTAAACCCTGCTTTCAATTACTTTCTTTCCAATGTATTTAGCAATGTATGTCTATTGACTAGATGAAGATATTTATTTTAATAGTAATTTCAAAAGTACAATTGCCTTGCTAAAAAGTATTTCAGTACTGGAACGTCGCTTCTCCCGGATAGAGAACACTTCCATTCTTGGCGCCTACCCGAGATTATTTATACTAATTATACCATCAACTAATGAATCTCATTAAATTCAATTTTAATGTCAGTTTTAATAACTTTCGCAAAAGTAGACATCACAGGCTATGTATGCTACCCGAAGTGTCTACTGTACAAATGAAACTGCAATCAAAGCAACTAATTGGAAATTCTTCATTGTTTACGAGAACAGTTATCCACATTGTCGTTTTACGTGAACCAATATTGGCAGTGTACTATCAAAGCACTTTTTTTAACGGGGTATCATTCCTGCTCCTTAAATTACATCTTTTTTCGTAAATAGCTTACATAATGCAACAGCTAATGTTTCAGTTCACATTGAAGATTTAAGAACGAGGATCATCCGATAAGTTCTTGGTCTTACCAGGAAATTTCAAATAATTCTTTATCCAAAATTACAGCAATCATTAATTTGCTACAGGAACTGAAATCTGATGAGGTGAGCGATTAATATTAAATGGATATGGAGCTTTGTGTAACAAAGAGATTTCAGCAATCCGCCAGTGTGACTCAGTGCGTTGAGGCGCCACACATTTTTTTTTTACAGTCATCATTATTTTTATTTAAAAAGTGTTACATTTTATGTAATAAAATTAAGTACAATTCATTAGAATAACCACCATAAGTCAAAGATACTGGACTCTCATTCTTAACCTTGATGTATTTGCACAAGTATTTAAATAAGATTTTATAATTAACCATAGCGTTACTTGTGAGGTGATAGTATTTTTCAAAAAGACTCCATACTTTTATTTATATTTTGTTGGTCTTTTCACTGTGGACAAGTAATTTTCTAAATTTTCGTCTTGTTCTGTAGAATTTAGAACATGGTTTGGCCTAGTATCCAAATGCACGAGTTGTGTTTTTCCTGCGGGGCTACTATCTTGATATCTGTTAGTACTAATAAGCTGGTGGCTACATTCATCGGTGATATCTGTTAAAGGGATGCTGTAGCATGCATTGTCCACATCCATATTTGGTATACATCACCACACTGAAAACTATGTAGAAGCGAGTCGATATTTCTGCAAAATTCACATCTACCGGTTGCTTTGAAATGTATTCGGAATAATTTCTCATTTGTTGCAATTGTCTCATTAACAACTTTATACCATAAAGCTCATAAGTATTAAGGCAGGCTGTTGTTAAAAATATTTGACCAAACAATACCATAATTCGTATCTACATACTTTGTTTCTATCTTGTTGCGCGGACCGTTAATCGTTAAGATTTTGTAGAACTCTTTTGTTGTTTGTGTTTTTTTTTTTTTTTTTGTAGTTGAGCTGCCGTTATATAACTAATTTCTATAAAATAATCCCTGATATGTTGGAAGTTTCTATCGATGTGGTCAATTCGTATTGGAGCCTCTGTACTTGCGGATCTGTATGTTTTTACTAGTTGAGATGTGAGACTGTTCTTTCCCATCGTAATTTTGTTCATCGCTCGTATAAAAAGCGCTTTGCATTTGATGTTGGTATTAATAACATTCAATTCACCGCTGTTGTTGGCAAGGTTTAATGTCTGAAAATTTACTTTAAAAAAGGTCACCTTGGCATAGAAACCATGAGATTGCTAGTTGTATATACTCCTACAGATTTATGTTTATTTATTTGCATTATTCCATGCACTGCCATGTTACTTTGGAGCCCTAACCCAATATCTAGGAGACCAGATTTATTAATATTAACTGTTGCTCCACTGTTGCTCCACTTGCATTTCTGAAAATTTTTGATTGATGTCTGATAGTATCCACGTCTTCGATCCTTGTGATGTAGATACCTAAGTATAACGGACTGGGCATGAGCCTACAGCCCCCCCCTTTCCCCCTCCCCCCCTTTCCCCCTCCCCCCCCTGACTGTGGTTTTTAGGCAGTTTTCCACAGTCAACAAGGCGAATGTCAGGACTGTCCCACCGAGCGTGGTGGGTGAGCTGTTAACGCTTTGGCCTCGCATTCGTGAGGATGCCGGTTCGAATCCCCGTCCGGGCATCCATATTTCGGTTTTCCTTGGTTTCCTGAAATCAATCCAGGCGAATGCCGGGATGCTTCCTTCAAAAATCCATGAACGAATTCCTTCCCCTTCCTAGTCCTCAGTCCCATCCCATCTCTAACGTAAAGCCATAAGTAAAAAAAAAAAAGGGATTGTTCCGAATCTCCGCCTCATAAACTACACATTGCCACAAACAAAAATACACTTATCACACAGTTTGGAGACAGAAGGCAACACTTAATTTTCTCAATTAGTACGTAGTACGACCAGGCAGTGCTTGCAGTCAACAGGGGCCGTAAAAGCTAAGCTCCAAATTTGAACATGCCAATGATGAGTAAAAACTCATCAAAAACAGCCGACCCCTAATGATGTGAAAAGGAGGCGAGAAAAAAGAAGAAGAAGAGATTTCATCAAGTGTCTACAGTACCGTTAAAAATTTGTATCTGAATATAAACAGGGGAAAACAGCACTGAAGATGATTCATGAACTTGACGCTCAGTCTCGACGGGGCACATGACGACGAACAGAAGATTAACAGTTCGGCATATTAAGGAATATCAGAGGCAATCCATGAAAATGGTTTCTGGTGTCAAAAGACAGTGAGGAGGCTGGTATCTAGTCATCTGTGAAGCTAATCCAGTATTTTTATTGAATAGTTTGAGAGTTTGGATGATACTTCCGTCTGTTACTGCTTTATATATATATATATATATATATATATATATATATATATATATATATATATATATATATTCTAAACATATTCTGCTTCCGGATTTACTAAAAAAAGGGTTAAACAATCATGGGGGCATATTGTGCTAAACTCGTGAAGGTGAGCAAATATTAAGGAAAGTATAAGAATCAAGTAGTCAAGAAGGAAGTTTTACAGTCATTACAGTGTCATGTCTGTCATTGCCAAGGCTTCAGTTAATGAAGGTGGGTTTCATTATTTGCAACCCTTAAAAAATTTCCTCTTTAGCACGCATTTCCAGTCATATAATGACGTCATAAATTTGGTCACCACTTTTTGCTACACCCTTGGGGAAACACAGCGTTGGAGCATAATTGAATTTAGTGTTTGGATTTCAGAGCGGAGTGTAGAAAAAATGATCCCGGCTTTTCTTTTAACTCGTGCGCACCAGTTTGAGGCCATGGAGTTGTCATACAACTCTCGTACGTAACACATTTGGTTGTGTTCTTCAATCCATTCGTTTGCTTTCACGTTGGCAGCTGGCTGCATCTTGTTCTTTTCCTACGAAAAATGACGGGACGACTTCAGAATAACTTCTTACTGATAAATCAAGTCATAAGTAGTTATAATTCCATAAATTTTTAATTTCAAATCTAACTTGGATCGAATTTATAATTTTTACTAGCTTGTACCCACGACTTTCATTCACGTTTGTCAAAAATTTTGAAGGTTTTTATGTTTTTTCACGGAACCTTAAACATTTACAGGAAAAAAAGTGGTCTATGTTGCTATCTGCCGAATCAGCAACCCGCCAGTAAAAGTCCGATAAAATCGGTTCCACACACTAAATATGTTGCATATAAATTATTTATATTTGTTAATAACTGAAAAAAGTGTGTATTCTAGCACATTATTCAAGAACATTTCAGCACATTCAAGTTTTTTAGATGATTCCGAAGATTTTTTTTAGACTTTGGTCGAAATATGAAAATGCCCTAGTTAGACCACTTTCAATCACCATATTTCCTACATCGTCATAGCTACCGACTTACTACTACCATAATGCACGATGGAAGACTGCGCTAGGAAGTTGTGGTTGCAGAGTGAAATATAGTGACACACACGTCTGTATAGAAGATTTTTTTGTTGAAACAAATTTTCGTCATCGTCCTTCGTTTATTTCGCATGTAACTCTAGACAGTACCTACAAACACTCATATTGCAACCTTTCTAATAATTATTAAAAATTGAAAAAAAAATATTGGCCAACCGTGTTGGAAAGCCGTAATCTATTCCGTTAAGGATATGCAGCTGTTTTTTCGGAATAGTAGCCCTCAGTCGGATGGCACCTGTTTTCATCCTCTCCTTTCCTTCATATTTTTATTCATTCACAAGGTAAACAACTCACTACACTGAAGACACACATACAGTACACATACATACCTCTGTTACTGGGAATGGCAAGAGGGATCAACTTAGTTAATTCCCAACAAGGCTTCCAAAGGGAAGCTGCTCCAGCCACAAGTCTGGCCCACCGGGAAATCCAGATAACTGTGAATCATAAATAATGCGATGTAGGTGGAACAATATAAAACCTTATCATAATTATAATAGCACCAATAGACATGTTACCCTCAAGTATCAACATAGAATGAATATAAACATGTGCAATATTTGTCAACTCTAGTAGTCAGTATGGTATTTAACGATACACGAGCTATGTTATCCTCTAATACTGCATAGTTATCGCTACCGCAAAATTATAGAATAATAATAATACATTTCTTGGAATTTGTCAATTTTCATTACATTTATCCTTGTGATAATAATTCGTCCTAGGAATATTATTTCCATCATTTCTGTAATTTTTCAGTTATGATCAGAGTTTCTAGCCCAAAAAGCTAATTGTGGCCCCATAAACGATCTTCAGAGATGTGTAAATTCAGAGCTGTCCGGCTGGCATAGATAAAAGTGAAACAGATAATTTAAAAAAAAAAAAAAAAAAAAAAATCCTACAGTGATTGTTTAAGCCGTGGATTGCTTGTAGAGAGTAATTCTCTCTTTTTATTATTATTACTATTACTTTGACAAGGTGCAAGGTTTTCATAAACAAAGTGTAATCGTACATGAAAACAATAAGTGCGTAGGGGGATAAGTGAATAACACTTTCACTGAAGTAAACACTTATACAAATTGGCCAGTAAAAATCTCTTATCTAGTTGATTTTACTCGAAAGGGAATTTCTGTTAAAATAAAAATATGATAAAATTCGGAGTAGATATTGAATATTTTAGCTATCGTTAAATTACCTTTACAGCTCCTATGGTAAAATATTTTCTGGAAGTGGATATCGAACCCATAACCTTTCGTATACGGACACGACAATAAACCACGTGGCTACTTGGCCGTTTTATTACAAAACTAGCAGAACTCCCGGCGTTGCCCGGTATGATCTAGATTGATTTACACACACAGTGAATATTGAAGCTCATAAAAGAGGTAAGTTTTTTTGGGATTCTACGATAACCGTGGAGCTGCAATTTGATTATGGAATCCTATGTAACTCGATGAGTCAAATTGAAAGTAAATAATTTTATATATATATATATTGCCTTTGTCAACATCGCTGAAGTCACCAAAGAGTTCCCAGTAGAAAGAGGGGTAAAACAAGGAGACTCTATATCCCCCAAGCTATTCACATCAGTCCTAGAGTTGGCAATGTCAAAAATCCAATGGCAAAACCGAGGTTTAAGAATAAATGGAAGAAATCTCAACAACTTAAGATTCGCTGATGATATAGTTTTACTGTCAAACAGTCTGGAAGAGCTCAAAGAACTGATAAATGAACTAGAGACAGCGTGCAGTGAAGTGGGCCTTAAAATAAATATATCAAAAAGCAAAATCATGCAAAACAAATGGGCAGAAAAAGATAAAGACAAGGCGGACATGAAAGATTCTGGTATTGAGTTCGTAGATCAGTACATCTATCTTGGCCAACTGATCAATATGAATGGTGACTCAAAGCCTGAGATCTACAGACGGATAAAGCTGGGCTGGAGAGCATATGGAAGAAATTCCATAGTTTTTAAATCGAACATGCCCAATACATCTTAAAAAACAGGTATTGAACAATGTGTATTACCGGTCCTCACATATGCCTTGGACCCTAAATAGTCACACGAAGCAAAATTGAGAACTGCCCAGCGAAGTATGGAAAGAGCAATGCTAGGGTTTACAAGAAGAGACAGGAAAAGGGCTGTGCACATCCGTTCAATAACTAAAGTAACAGACATCTTAAAAAGAGTTATGACCCAAAAATGGCAATGGGCCGGTCATGTTGCTCGCAAAAGAGATGAAAGATGGACTACGGTAGTACTGGACTGGATACCGAGAAACCTGAAAAGAGCAAGAGGAAGACCCCCGGATCGCTGGGATAAGGATATACGTCGAGTTACAGGCGTGAACTGGAAGAGGGCGGCTCAGGATCGATCGGCCTGGAAAGAACTACAGCAACACTATGTAGAATTAAATTCTAATATATAGCTCATTAGGCTTAAAGAGGCTACATCCTGAAAAAAGGATCGATATAGCTGCAATAATAATAATAATAATATATATATATCGCTTAGTTCTCGAGATATCGTATTTCAAAATTGACGTGGTTAGGTTGAAATGCAGCCTGGACCAGAATAAAAAATTTCGCCTTAGCCAAATTCAATAATAAATTCGTATGTAACTTGATGAGACAAATCGAAAATAAAGTATAAATGTTTTTGATATCTCGCTTAGTGCTCGAGATGTTGCATCATCAAACCACTATATCTACAAGGTGGAAAGCACTATAGTTGTTTTATTTTTCTTCCTAGTGGTTGTCGTTTGGTTGAAATACAGCCTGGACCAGAAGAAACGTCACCAAAAGCACAACGAACTATAACTGATTTTTGACATGTTAAATCTTGAAAATCAAGTGAGATATCAAGAAATGTTATTCTTTATTTTAGATTTTTTCGCCGAGTTCTATAAGAATTTATCATCAGATTTTGGCGCCACGATAATGATAGAACTGCCAGTGTTTTGCACTTGTGAATTTCATGTCAGTCGCTCCATTCTTCTATACGTATTTAAACGGCTAACCCTCTGTGTAGTAGGAAAGAGATGGGGTTGGGGTTGATTTATTCCTGCAATACTTTTAGCCATGATATCAGGAACATGTGTACTAAGATTTATCATAATAATCAGAACAATGTTTTTTTTTCAGGAAATGTAGTAAAGACAGAATCGCTCATCAATAAATTACAAAAAACACTATGTCAACACTAAAGGTTTTAAACAGTTCAATTTCATGTTCAAAGCCATCAGTTGTGCATTACTTACTATTAACAGCGAGAATTTAATTCGCATTCAAAGAGAGTAATTTCAAAAGCAACAAATTTCTCGGAAGGTTCTTCACTAAAGGTTTTAAACAGCTCAATTTCATGTTCAAAACCGTCAAATATGCATTAGTTAACACAACCATTAAAATTTCACAACGTTAGAGATTGTAGCAGTGCGGCCTCAGATAGTAACATCAAGAAACAAAGGAGATATCGAAAGATTTTTTCATTGTATTATTAAAATTAATTTAAATATTTTTCACTTTACGTAGTTTCCTCTTCGCATTCGATATAACTATGTATGAGGTTTAAAGACTAAATACCAAAATTTAATAAAGTAAAAGTTACATGCGATAACGTGGCTATTATTTTATTTTTACGATGTATGACGTAAGCATCGTATTTCTTTTATTTTTTGCTTCGGGCTGTACGTTAAGATTTTCATTTACCACACCTGCGTTATGTTACGTTGCAGCATGAGACATTCCAAACACTTCAATTGAGATTCTAAGCTTTAAAACGGTGAAAACCCCATCGAAATCTGCTCTGTAGTTTTCGAGTTTTTATATTTCAAATATATCCGGTTTTCGTTTTATAGATATAGAAGAAGATAGATAAAGCGATCATGGCGGAAAAAATTAATGCTTACTAAGAAAACTGAGAATAACGAATAGTTAACCACTGTTGACTATATGAGACTGTTTCGCGTTGAACGTGCGTGGCAATCTGCTGAGCCGCCTGGTAGCGCCCTCAGGTGCCAATACAATAGACTGGAGGCTGCCGCACTCCTGGCTCCGTGCCAGCCCCATCCGTCGTCACTTGCGCTGGCGGCCGCTTAATTTCATGGCCCGGCTGCCGCCAAGTCCCCCCGGCACAGCGAGTCGACGAAAACAGCCATCCGGAGAGGTAGGGCAACCCCACCATTAACAAATACTCAATTCACAACCCAGAGTCCTCTATGCAGTCTAAGGAGTCAGGTTTCAGTAGTAAAACGTTAACCCGGACGCAATAAAGAAATTTTTAATAGTTACTAGCTTCTAAACCCGTCAAAAATAACTGATTGAATGCAATTTATTTCTTCGAATTTACAATAACAGTGACATAGAACATGTATATCAAATATAAATACCTTCTAAGACCGTCAAAAATAACAGGTTGGACACAGTGTCTTTCCTCGCAGTTGCTTAACTAAATATAATTCTTATTAAATAACGCGCGTAACCATAAAAATGAGTTAATCTGGTACTACATAATTCTAGTTTACTGTAACAGCCGAACATTTACACCGACTGAATATAAATACAAAAATAATAACAATTAATATGTTGATTTGGAATTGCCTAGAAAGAAGATAGGTATCAGCATCCTTAAGCAACAAGATTAAAATGCTACATCAAAACACAAAACCCTGTGTGCGAATAGGCAATGGAGAGAGCAAGTGGTTTGAGACAAGAAGAGGAATACAATAGGGCAGTGCCCTGTCACCCCTACTCTTCATTGCTGTGATGGATGACATCTTGAAGAAATTCAGAGAAGTATATGAAAGGAACAAAAGTCCTAGTCTTTTCTGATGATGTCATGATTTGGGGTGAAAGTGCAGAAGAGGTGCAAGAGAAGCTGGAGGCTTGGAACAAGCTGTTTGAGGAGCATGGACTGAAAATCATCCGGAGTAAGAGGGTGGTCATGGCAACTGGTACATGGACGTGTAATGTGATTATTTACCTAAAAAATCAACAACTACAAAATGTTGACCAATTTAAATATCTTGGCAGTACTCTGAGTAAAGACAACACCAGCAAATGTGAGATCACAAACAGAAATAATAATGCAGCAGTCTTCTATAACCAGATGAGAACTCTATTGTGGGACAACAAAGTTCCCAGAAAGTGCAAACATACACTATTCAAAACCTATTACATCCCCATACTGACTGGAAACATGTACCCTTTCCAGAAGAGACAATAGCAGACTTCAACACTCTGGAATGAGGTTTGTGTGTACCATGCTTCAGAGAACGTGAAAGGACATAGTAGGAATTAAATCAATCGCACAGAGAGCGGTATAAACATCAGTGTGACAAAATCCATACAGCGTTCCCGCCTGAGACGGGATGGATATGTTCAAAGGATGGAGGAAGAAATAAGAGCCAAGGCCTACCTTAATATGAATATCCAAGGGAAAAAAACGTGTGGGAAGGCCCGAAAATAAATGTATAGGCCAAATAAAGAAGGATATAGAAGACTTAGGGCTTGATTGGTAGACTGTTCACGCACAGGAAGAAGTGGAGAATGCTCGTGACTAGCATCAGGGACACCGTTTGGTGGAGAATGATGATGATGATGTTGATTTTAACGAAATATCTACTTTCCTTTCAGTATTTTAGCAATTCATTTATTCGCGGATGCTTTACTACCTCAAATAACATCTTTAACCATTGTAAGTTAGGCCACGATAGCGGGAAGCGCGACGGACCTAGCTTAGATTTTATTATCACAGATCGCATCCGCCTCTGATTATATTAAATTACGTATCACTTGCCCGTTGCTTCCCGCGCGTTGACCGTGGTGCCTGCTTAAATGCTTTACCCTTCATTTCTAGTACCAAATATTAAAGTGGAGACGCAAAACTTGTAAATATGATCTAAACACATTCCCTTTTCCGTTATTACTTTAGATTCGGTTTTGTAGCTGAAATCCGGATTTTTTGTTTCATTTATATTTTAACGCAATATAAAATATAAAATATTACATTAAAGCTGCTTGAAAAATTATCTATAATTAATAAATAGAGATGATTATTGTATATTAATATTCTAACCTTCGAAAAAGTATTGAATATCATCATTAAGCATAAACTGTGGTTACAATTACACCTACGGTCACAACAAAAAATATTATTTACGTAAAAGATAATTTTAAAAAATCACTTTTAAAAAAATGCTGATATGGAAGAATCCAGCAAAATGCTATCAGGTTTTAATATTGATGTTTACAATAAATACCCGAAGTAAGAAAACAGTATAAACACAATCGAAAGAGTCATCTTAGGTGAGTCTCTTTTCAAGCACAAAGATTTTACTGTAATTAAACATTACTTATATTATTACATTTATTTCACGTATTCCGTTTGCTTTAATGCACTACATTTCAGAAAACTGAAGAGCTAAATAACTTAAATCAAAGAATAAAATGCAATCGAGAGGGTAGCACTGTGATCTTTTGTTAGTGTTTCATCTCAAACACAGAGTGATCTGGGGCGCATATTTCTCTCATCACGAAATGATTATAATTTTTCGTTCCACTCCTCGGCACAAGTAAGTCAAACTATTTTCGCAAGTTTTGAGATGGACTATACGATCTCAAAATTTGAAAACACCATCCAAATTGCTGCGGTAGTTTTTGAGCGATGCTATTTAAAACTCTCAGACACACGCGGATCGTTTACAGATTTATTATAGTATAGATTTGTAATCTCAAAATGTTATTAAACTTATTTGTTGCACTTGTGAATGGTATGAAAGAGAAATATTCGATTGTAATTCACAGCTCCTACACTAAATTAAACGTTTAAATAATATCCTCCTTTTACATTGATACGTTACCACAATTTATATGTTCCATTATACCATCAGATATCTGCAACTTTAGGAAGAGAATAAAAGCAAGGAAATAAGAAAGCTAAAAAAACATAAAGGGTCTGGTGTGGATAATATTACTACAGATATCTTAAAGATAGCCGGATGTGACATTGTTCATTATCTTTAAACGTTATTTAAATTGAGTCTGGATACTTGCTGATTATCACAGGACTATAAAAGTGCGATAGTAGTGCCGGTACATGAAGGAGAGGTGAGAAATAGAGTCGAAAATTACAGGCCGATCAGTTTGCCATAGAGATTGATATGCAACTACATCAGAAATATATGTGAGGAACGTAAGAGCTTTCCAAGTAGGCAACATGGCTTTAGGTAAGGATATTCATGCGAATCTCAGTTGGTGAAATATATGCAAGATATTTCAGAGGAAATGGACAACGGAGGCCAAATTGATAGTGTAGCACTAGATCTTTAAAAGGCTTTTGACAGAGTGAGGCATAAAAGGTAGTAAATAAGGTAAAAACTATTGGAGTGGATGAGAAAGTGATTTATTTGCTGGGTAGAAGAATTTTTAAAAGTTAGAGAACAGAATGTTAGTGTAGGAAATGCAGTAAGGTTGATTATGATTATAAGGTGGGGAAAGAATTGCTGTTGAAGACTTGAAATGTAAATATCTTGGTATTACATTTGATAACAAGATTAACTGAGCAGAACACATTGGTCAGGTAATAGTAAAAGGTTTAAAAATTCTGCACTTGTTGGAGGGAGTGATGAGGGGATGTACGAGAGAGGTAAAACAATTGGGTTACAAAACATTGGCCAGACCATTGCTTGAATATGGTAGTGTAGTATGGGACCCACATTTTGAGTATCAAATACAGGAATTTGAGAGGATGCAAAAAAGGGCTGCTAGATTTGTTTCTGGAAATTACCGCAAAATTTAATTAGTAACAGATATGACAAAAGAGCTGGAATGGGACTCATTGGAAGACAGAAGGAGGGTGAAGAGGGTCATTGGAGTGTACAAGTCATATATTGGTGATGAGGCATGGAAAGATATTGGTGTAAGAATTAAAACTAATGCAAAAGGGAAACGATGACTATGACCAGCTGGCACTCGATTTCAGGCACAAGGGTGTAGGATGATTCTCTTTTTTGGGTAAGGGTGTCAGGGACTGGAATAAGTTACCAAGAGAAATGATGAATAATTTACCGAAGACGTTGAAAGAATTTAAAGCTAAACTTTGCAGAAGGTAAATGTAGGTGGGTGCGGGAAAGGGAGAAGATGGGTGTGTAGGGAAATTGCCACCTGAACATACGCTCCACCGCAATTTAATTTAATTAAAAAAAAATAAATTAAGAATTTGCGTCAGAACTCCACTATTATTTGAAGGGAGATTAATTCTGAATAGGGTAATTTGTAAAATAAACCATTTTTTATAATTTACATTAATGTTACGATTTACTTCTCGTTGACTGTGTTTGTTCTTTACTAAACTCGACCACCGGGAATGAAAATTCTTTAAACGGAATTAAAAAATTCTCGTATTTCAGTGAAACATGAAAACGTATCATCACCACTGGCTGAGTTCGACCTGCGGAAACCCACTTGTTTAGAAAACCTGCCAAACACTGCAGCGAAGTGACCTCCTCGCAATCACAAAGCATCAGGTATTCCAGGAATTAGCCACAAAGGTTATGCAGCCTTAGACTGGTCCCTCACAGCCATATCCAAACGGATCAGCCAATAACAAAGCTTCAAATCTATAAGATAGAAATATTTAATTCCCATCCATTTTGAAAACTGTGCTAACTCGAATGACTACTAAAGCTAAAAAAATATGAACAATGGACGAAAATAATATCAAATATTTAAATATATATATATATGAAAAATGAGCTATTCTGTCATAAACTATTGAAACTTTTATTTTTTACATGGAGGTTACTACTGAGCTACTGAAGTGTGGAATCTTAGCAGAAATTAGTTTTCTAAAAAATAGCGTTCTACATGCGTATTCTTCCCTTTCTGTGGGAAGGTCAACAGATGTAGATAGGTTTTCTCCGAATGATAAAACCTTCATTCATGTCCTGATGAGGGCAAGTATCATCAAATGCATTTCTTTAACCCTTTCTTTCACACAGAAGCACAGCACCGATACAGCACCATGGAGGTTGATTATTTCATCGCAGATGTGACGGAATATGCTGCCGTGTTGGATTATATGTGTCGCTTAGGCTACTCCCTGTTCTCCGAGCGCGGACAGGCAAAATATTAAAGGCTTCTCTGACAGAGGGTACGTGGATCAAGCTGAAATCTCACTGACTGCAGGTTCAAAAATGATGGCATGCAACGGAAACATAGAGCAATGTTTTCTACAAAATCTTCTTTGTAAGGCGTGATACGGATATAGTATTGTGTTTATTAACAAGTAGGATAAGATAGTTGGTTTCAATGCAATGGATGACAGCTGCAACTATCAGCAAACAGTAGTGTCAACCTATAAACTACTTTACACATCCCTAATTTTATTTTTCTATCATGACGCATCGCCGACGTCGATGTTATTAAAGGAAGGAAAGGATCGAGGGAAAAGAACAGGAAGTACTTCGGCCATGGCCTTTTGAAAGAACCATGCGTATTAGCTTGCAGCGATTTTTTTTTTTTTTTTTTTTTTTTTTTTTTTGTAACTGCTTTACGTCTCTTTTTAACAACGAGGTCTTTAGAGACGGGAAAGGATGGGGGGCAAGGACGGGGGCAAGGAATGGGAAGGAATTCGGCCATGGCCTTTTGAAGGAAGCATCCCGGCATTTGCCTGGAGTGATTTGGGGAAACCATGGAAAACCCAAATCTGGATGCCCGGACGGGGATTCGAACCGCCGTCCTCCCGAATGCGAGGCGAGAACGCTAACCGTTACACCGCCCCGCTCGGTGCAGCCTCCGGACTAGAATGCTGCCGCTCAACCACCACGTTCGTCATACAAATAATAATATAATTGTGTCATTGAGTAGGAAATGGTGTATAGCTCGAGTGAAAAAAAAAAACGTCTGTATGAATGTGATCTAAGACGGTCAAGTGTCACCTTTGCGTAACACAAGTGTCACGCATTTAAATTATTTGTTAGCACATGCTGGATTTTATCTTCTCTGACTTCATTCACGTGATGATCTCACCTAAAACGAAACGTCCGACTCACTGGCGCTCAGGATCACCAAGCATTACTTCAAGCTATTTTTGTTTTGAGATGAATAAACATAATAGTCACTGAATAATGACAAGAGCTATAATTCAGGTCTTTTACAGTTGGGTTTACGACGGGGTCGGAGAACCAAAGGTCGCAAGCAGACATGAATAACTTTTTTTATTTTTACCCTCGGAACGTTATTCAGTGTTTCTCTAGGAAGCCCTTATAACGCCACATTATGGTGATGACTGATGTTGCAGGTGAATCATCATGAACTGCACATTACTAGCTCCGAAGAGGAATTTTGCCGCAGCAACTAGCTGTGAAGTACGCATCATTTCTCAGTTACGGAAACCTGCCTCAGTTTTAACGTAGACGAAATGAGAATAGTTGCTCTGGTTACCAAAACTTAAGTTTCTTTGGATAGTTATATCTTAATAGAAGTGGAATTTTCCAAGTCCTACCATTTTAATTTAATTTAATTGCAATGGAGCACAGGCTCCGGTGGCAATTCCCTACACACCCATCTTCCCCCTATCCTGCACCCACCTACATTTGCCCTCTACAAATTTTATCTTTAAATTCTTTCAAAGTTTTCGGTAAATTATTCATCATTTCTCTTGGTAACTCATTCCAATCCCTGACACCCTTACCTAAAAAGAGAATCTTCCCACACCCTTGTGCCTGAAATCGAGTGCCAGCTTGTGGTCATGGTCATCTTTTCCCTTCCATGCACTACTTTTCATACCTATTGCAATATCTTTCCATGCCTCATCAGTATATGCCCTGTACACTCCCATGACCCTCCTCATCTCCTCCTGTCTTGCAATGAATCCCATTCCAGCTCCTTTATCATATCCGTCACTGATTGCATTCTGCGATAATTTCCAGAAACAAATCTAGCAGCCCTTCTTTGCACCCTCTCCAACTCCTGTATTTGATACGTAAAATGAGGGTCCCATACTACACTACCATATTCGAGCAATGGTCTGACCAAAGTTTTGTAACCCAATTCCTTGACTTCTCTCGTACATCCCCTCATCACTCTCTCCAACAAGTGCAGAACTTTGAAACCTTTTCCTACCACCTGTCCTATGTGTCCTGCCCAGTTAAGTTTGTTATCAAAAGTAATTCCAAGATATTTGCATTTCAAGTCTTCAGCAAGCAATTCATAATTAACCTTTTGTTTTTTATTTGTGTATCTAATAAGCTGACTCTTCTTTGCATTTATCTTCATTCCATGTTTACCAACCCAATTAGATATCCTGTCCAGATCACCCTGCAACTGTTTACAATCCTCTATCGTTTTGATTCTTTTATACAGCATTATGTCATCTGCAAACAATCTAATTTCAGATAGTAAACAATCAACACAATTATTCATTAGAATAATGAATAGCAATGGTCCCAATACGCTACCCTGTGGCACACCCATTTTTACTTCCACTTCTTTTGATACTACATTTCCTACCCTAACTTTCTGTTTTCTACCTTTTAAAAATTCTTCTACCCAGCAAATGACTTTCTTATCCACTCCAATGGTTTTTACCTTATTTACTACCATTTTATGGCTTACTCTGTCAAACGCCTTAGACAGATCTAGTGCTACACTATCAATTTGGCCTCCCTTGTCCATTTCATCTGAAATATCTTGCATATATCCCACCAACTGAGATTCGCATGAATATCCTTGCCTGAAACCATGTTGCCTGCTTGAAAACCATTACGTTCCTCACATATATTTCTGATGTGGTTGCATATCAATCTTTCCATTAATTTACCTACCACTGATGTCAAACTGATTGGCCTGTAATTCTCAACTCTATTTCTCACCCCTCCCTTATGTACCGGTACTACTATTGCACTTTTCCAGTCCTGTGGTAAGCAGCAAGTGTCTAGACTCAATTTAAATAATATTTCAAGATAAGGTACAATGTCACATCCGGCTATCTTTAAGATATCTGTAGTAATATTATCTTCACCAGCCCCTTTATTTTTTTTTCAGCTTTCTTATTTCCTTCATGATTTCCTCAGGATGGATATCAAATTTTTTACTATCGTCATTTCTAATTGTGTTGTTAAGCTCGTTCTCCGAATTAGACCCTCCTGTTTCTGATTCATTGTCCCTAATGCTTTCACTGAACCAGTTACTTAAAATCTCTGCCTTTTTCAAATCGTCAGTAACTTCTTCTCCATCCTTATCTATAAGTGTCTCTACATCCCTTCCCCTCAGTTTCCTGATATAGCCATAGAAATTTCTAGATGCATCAGTCAATGGTCCCCTGCACTGACAATACTCTTCATAAACCCATCTTTAGCCATTTTCTTTGCTGTTATTAAGTCCTTGTTTAGTTGTTTTAAATATTCCCTACTACCCTGCTGTCTCTTAACTCTGTTATGTTCTTTTCTTACCAACCTCTTTAACCTCCTCACTTCCCTATTATAGTACATAGGTTCTCTACTTCTCTTTATTTTTGCTTTGGAATAAATTTTTCTTCCCCCTTTCTTATTATCTCCTTGAACTCTTCCACCTTGACTCTACTGTACCTGAGCCTTCCTTCCATTTGCTGAATTGTTCTCTGAAATATATCTTCAAATTTGAAACCTGTGCCTTTTTATAATTGTACCTATTTCCCCCTTCAATTTTGGCTGCTGGTTTACTGAATCCTCTAATATCCATCAGAACTGCTTCATGATCACTTATTCCTTCAGTTACTTGATACCTCAAAAGGTTTTCATCGGGCTTAATTAGAAATATATCCAAAATATTTTGTCCCTAGTGTTTTGTTTGGTACGTCATTCAAGTTCCTTCCGTGATTGCTGTTGAAATGTCTCCACTTCGCTACTAATAATTTTCTATCTTAGATTCTCTCTCAGCTTTAGTCTATTTATTCCACTTTACCTTAATCGTGTTCTTTGTTTACTACCAAAAGGAATGAGTACGTTTTATGACATCTTTTACTCTTCAAATGACTTTTAAAAATTCACCCTCCGGTAGTATCTTTATCTTTTGTGCTTCCTGTTTTTGTCTGGAAGGAAACGTATACATAGATTTTTTAATCAATATTAAAACTTACTACCTACATTCATTACATTTACATCACTTGTAATACACATTGCACTGGATTCAACATAAATTTTACAAGAACGTACAGGGTGATTCAGGAGTGATAGTAAATACAGAAGGAGACGGTAGATGAACAATATAAACATGTGTCTGGTTTCCATTCGTTTTGGAGATACAGGTGCTGTAATATCATGCATAAAATAAACCTCAGAAAATGATCAAGACCACACAAATAACTTATTCAATTACTTTATTCATGCAAAAACACGCGCGCATTTTACAATAGTTTAAATAAAATGTTCGAAAATCCTTGCCATTGCCTAACCGATGCACACAGGGGTATTTGATACAAAAAGCCGATCAAAAGTCTTTTTTTTTTTTTTTTTTTTTTTTTTTTTTTTGCAAATTCCAAGAACCCATATATACCTGACTCGAGTCAAATGTCTATAGAATAACAATCAGCTATATTTTAGATAAGCTTCATTCCCCACCCTGTGAACAGCCATCTTCTGAGCACATTCCCAGACCCATGTACTGTTACCAAGCAAATACAAGAAAATTATAACTTGTACCAATTTAATTTGTGAGCGATGTTAAGTGAGTAGTGGTGATTTTAATCTTGGATATTGTTCAGCCAGGTACCTAGAACTGAAATAATAGTAACATACCTACATCCAAAAGTATCGCACAACTTTATTTCTGTACATTTTGTAAGCTGACTCATTTTGTACTGATTTTTTTATTACGAAAAGTATTAAAGAGTGATTTTTTATATTTCCGGACCTTTCCCGAGTCTGATTTCTTGTATGGTATTAGTTTAGTGTACTATCTTGGTGTTTCATTGGAAATTAGGTGCCAAAAAGTGCCAAACGTCTATTTATTCGAAAAGATTCTAGATTATTTACAATGAAACAAACCTACTTTTCTTCCGTCACATTAATATTCATCTAAGATTTTCTTTGTTATGGGCTCTTCTGGTATCATGCTCATGACCCGAAAAGTTATTTATGATATGATTAAATACGATAAAGGAAATGATTTCGTGCAAAAGTCGTAATTAGTCAAGGAAAATATTTTAAATCAACCGACATTCACGGTCGAACAAACGCAACAGCACGAAAAAAAGTATTCAAGGCTTAAATTTGAAATTAAAAGAAAATGGCAGGCTGCTAAGAGAACTGACAGTGTGTTTTTAAAGAAATACCATGATTGGTTCAAAAGATGTATCGAAATCCCCATAAAATCCAATCCGACCACTGTGGGTCCGCCTAGAAAATCTTTCAATGATTTGACCGATTTTAGCAAATGATGTCCGCAGAAATAATAGGTATTAACAAAACATTGATTGACAGGTTTTATACTATTATGTGAATGATATATAGTGGGCACAAGATATATACATAAAATACTCCCCACTGCCACGAAAACTTTAAGATGTACTGTACACTGAACTTTACGCATTGCATACAATGTCACATATACAAGAAGTATTTATTGAGGGCCCACTTATAATAGAGTATACACTTTTGCCGATAGGCAATTTGTCAGAAGCAGCAGCAGAAGCTAGAAACAAATATTTTCGACGATTTAGGGAGACACTCCAGAAAACTTAGTTGGGTTTAGTGCAACACAGATGTCATTAATAGGCTTTCATTAACTTAGGATCCGTATTTGAGCTTCATCAGGCACAAAACCCCCAAAACATCTAAATCATTAAATCTAGAAATTATTAAAATATTACTTTAATGGGACCCGAGCACTCAAGAAGAGAACGAGCCATAAGGTGAAGGTTCCGACGACGAAGGATGGGATGGTTCGTCAGAATGATATTTTAGTGTACAGTGCATGTATGATTATTGTTTAGGTATTCTGTAAATATTCGCTTAATATGTTATAAAGTGTATGAACACAGTACGTGTTTTTTTATTATTACTCCTACTTCACAGTTATAAGTTCTAATACAAAAGAAGCGAAATAAAAATCCAAATTATGTAGAAATAATTTTGATCGACTTTTTGTGTCAAATACCACTGTGTGCGATGGATCGGCCGCGCTGGTCACATTCACTGGCTGCCGAGGTCGCCGGGCCTTACCTGTTGCGAAGAGAGCTGCAAAGTGTATTGAGGTCGATACACTTTCCTACTTTCTTATCGATGTGATTTCTGCTCCATTACGTTAGTTGTTGCTGCGTTGGTTGTACCTTTGAAACCAATGCTATACCTTCACATATTCCCATTTCGCCTCCAACTTTAGTGTTACTATTCGACAATATTGCTCGTTTCTCCTGAAAATTACTGTCTGCATTTGTGGAACGTTTATTCCGATCCATTATGCCTTTCCCCCTCTACCTCAACTGTTAGTACCGTACTCCAATTGTTCAATTAAATTGCTATTCCATAATGACGCTTACATAGTGCTCACTATATTGCTTTTCTATTTGTTCATGTGTCTAAGTATTTCACCTGATCCAGCTTTTGTGTCGTCGAACATATTTTGCGTTCGCGGAACAACTGGTCCTCTAGTAGATATCCTACCTGGGCTGCTCTCACCACCGTAACTACTGTCAGATTACAAACCTTAATGCTCGCTCTCCAAATAGGTGGAACCGTTCGCGACCTGTCCTGATTTGTAATTTAAACTACGAGCCGCATTTAACGAGGAGCGCCTGCAATGCGATCTGCCCGCCGACACAGAACACGGTCCGAGGAAGAATGTAAAACGGGGCAGGTGAGAAGGAAGCTTAATTAAGAGCGTGTTTGGAGGAGAGAGAGAACGTCAAATATTTGGAGGGAACT